>CAKAKR010057604.1:18507-39222 GCA_916700685.1 Adelosebastes latens
GATAATGATTTAATCCAGGATCAGGGTGTCCTCCTACCTCCAGGGTGATGCTCCAGTCCAGCTTGTGTTCCTCTGTGTTCCACAAACACACCTGCCTGTCGTGGCCACAGGTGAGGAAGATGTTCTGAGAGGGGTGTGTAGCCAGCCCCCACATCTCATCTACATGACCCTGAGACACAGAAACACACGCATCTCATCTTGTTCAACGTACAGTGAAATGAAGAGCTAAATGCTACTTCCATGTGCTTTTGTAGATATTTTGTATATGGTTCAGTAACAGTATATTGTATCTTGCATCACAAGCACTTGGGCATTTTGAAAAATGCCCATTTTAAAAATAAATAAATGATAATTTATATATTAAAATTACATTATTTTTTTCTCAGGTTTTAGGATTCATCTTCAATTTTATTTTTCGAATTGACCACAAAAAAAAATAAAATAAAAAGAAGAATAACGCTGAATACACTTTAAATATGTGGCTTATTTAAATGTCTACAAGCCGTGCTGTATATTAAATATGTGTGCATACACATGTGGGGTGCAGTGATCACAGTAGCTTCTAGGGGCCACTAGCAGAGCTTTAGACTGGAGTTGTGCTCTCAGTCTGGAAGTGGTTTCAGTTTCCCACACTAAAAGTCAAAATGAGCAGGAAGCCAAATTCCAGTGGTCAGTAGAGACGTTGCTACAATTCACTCTGATGCCAGCTGTTGACTGTAATCTGTTGGATCTAAACACACGGAATGAATGTGGATATAAAATACTCTTGGCTGGATTAACACGTTAGAGGACCATGGACCCCCCCCATTCCTCCCAATCTCTGTGCATTGTGTGTGTGTTTGCTGCATTTACTGTGACCACCATTCCCTTAACATTGGTACAGTCCATACAATAGTTTCAATCCAAGAATGTCTAATCCTAAAAAAGCATCCAAAATCTTGACAATGCTAACGTACAGCTACATCATTAGCGTACCTGCACTATGGCCACGAATCCGTCTGAGAAGGTGCCTCTGAGGATGGCGTTACGGGTTGTACCAACTAATACTTCCTCCCCATCCACGTCAGCGATGGTACGGACCGCTCCATAGTTCTCTGGAATCTGGACAAATAATATCATTAATCAACAAGCCTCTCCCTCTGACTGCAACACAGAGACCCTCCACCAACAGCGTCACACACATACAGCTGTGGTTCACCTCACACTCTCTCTCGGGTGCCAGGTCGGCGCTCCAGCGGATGATCTTACGGTCCTTCCCCCCTCCGCTGAGCAGAGCGCCACCCTGCAGGGCGCACAGGGTGAACACGCTGCCCTCATGGGCTCTGGTCTGTCGCATGATCTGGAAGGTCTCTGTGGGAAATAAACCTCTTTATCAGTGTTTATAGAGACCAAGGTAATTTGCCCATATCACTGTTTATCATTATGGCTGTCAAAGTTAACGCGATAATAACTGATCTACAGCACTGACCTTTGGCTCCTTTACCGAGCGTTTTGACGTCTGCGGCTGATTTTCCCCACGTCAGGATGTTTCCTTCAGAGTCTCCGGTCAGAACATCTCCAGTCAGACTGAACACAAAGCACTGGATGAACTTGGGCTTCTTGTATTTCTGAAAAAGATTGGTTTTAGAACAATAATTTAATACGTTGTTAGGACAGGTGTCAAAATAAATATTTGGTTTATTATACTACACATTTGAGCAGTTCACTTTAATCAGATTTACACCTTAGATTAGTCCAGATTGTTTATGTATACAAATATTCGCACTCTTCAGAATCAATATGGTTACTCTCAATTTTCAGTTCTCTTTGTTTATGCTCCTTACTTCCCTTTTTGACCTCAAACTGAGGAAGCTGCAAACTTTATTTTGTAGTACTTGCTCATACTCAGACAATAGGGGGAACTGAAGTGAACTGAAAGAAACAGATTAGCTAAACATGTTTAAACCGACTGTTTCTTACTCCAAAGATGCCTTGTTTCTTGGTGAACTGTCCCGCGATGAGTGTCCAGAAGTAGACGTGGGATTTACCGCAGGTGATGATGTTGGTGCTGTCGCTGGTGTTGAACTCAACGGCGAACACGGCCTCGTTGGTGTTCTGAAAACACAACACACACAAACACGTGTTTAGCACAATAGACTGCTCCTTCGGTCGATCCTTTGTCACATGGAAACATCTGGCGGGGTTTGAATGATCCCAAGCAGGAGGAGAACTCTGAATCTATCATCACTGAGAATAAATGAGATGCTTTTTTTTTAACACTTCAATTCAAGGTCCTGCAACAGGTTTTAAAAGAGCAGAGAACACCCTGAGTTTGTTATGGTGCCTCAGATTTCCTCATTAACACATTGCTGATGTTTTAAAATGAACACATTAAACACACGCTCAACATATTGTGGTGTTGTAAAGTTACTATGGATAACATGTTAGGGTTTATCAGAGCTTATTCACTGAGAACAGCTGCCTGCTGCTGCTGCTATAAGATGAGGCTGATATGGTGAGAACGGTGTGTGTCTCTCTGATGTGTTTTAATAGAACGGTGAGATGAAACCAAAACAGTTAAGCTGTGGGCTGTAAAACCAAAAACAATGAGATAAAAGAGGCTAAAAAGCTTAGTAGACCTAAGGGGCCCTATCGTACACCCAGCGTAAAGCGGCGCACAGCACAGTGCAACTGTCATTGCTACTTTCAGACCGACGCAGTTGTCATTTTCACGCCCAGCACAACACATTGTGTAAATAGCAAATGTACTTGTTGTTGGTCTTAAAACAAGGTGTGGTCAGGCGCTTTGTTGGCGCGTTGCTATCGTGAGGAAGCAGGAAGTGATGCCGCCATTGAACAACAAAAACCTGGTCTAAAGTCTGGCGCGGTATTTTCCTGCTTCATTATGGTTCATTATGGTTCATTATTTAGATAGTAAGATGTGTCTACAGGCAGGTTCACAACACGATACACTCTGCTTGTTACACACACAGGGACACAACAGCTCCTCCTCCTCCTCAGTTAAACACAGTGTCGACTCTAGAACAACGTTTTTATTTATATAAAAGGAAAACGCTAAATTCAGGCGGCGGGTGACAATTCAGAATATTGTGGAATATAACGAAGTAAGGCTCTCAGACATTCTGTGCTGCTCAACCTCAGAGCTTGACCACAAAGATCAGGGTGCACACATGCCACCGTGGCGTCTCCTCTCATCATCCTAAACGGCGGCGGTTTGAGGCTGATGGATCTGCACGTAATGCAGCTCTGGAGGATTCCACCTAGCCGGTCTGAGCCCCCCCCGTGGGTTGCATCGGAAAGCGATACAGTTTTCATTATTTATCAATACATGTTTATCATATTTGGCCTAGTGCTTATTATCATATAATGAATTTAACCTGCACCGGTTAAACAGAAGAATAAGAATTAAGAATAAGAATAGTTGTTTTTTCATTAGCTTAGAATGAGCCCTTCATATCTACATAGGGAGCGGGTCTTCTTCATGGAGTCCGCCATGTTTCTACAGTCCTGGAGGCCTGCTCCTTTTGTGCAACTCATATTTTCTAGAGAACTCTAAAGAGAATCATGAAAGATTTTTTTTATCCTGAGACGTTTTTCACCACCAGGTACAGACAGACACACAAACTGCACACACACAGTCCCAGCGACAGGTCTTCGGTGACCGTGTCTACAGTACGGACAGAGAGTACAGAAGCATCATTTCTACACAAAAAGCTCCATTCATGGCCGTGCTGTAAAGCAGCATATGGACTATTCCACTGCTGTGGAGCTGGAAGGGGGGGGGGTATAATTATGTTGTTCCTGTTGGATGAACTGGTATGTTTATACAGTACGGGTCAGCACTGGGCTGCCGGCCCACTCTGGATGCTACCATCCACAGAACACAAGTTGTTGGATGAGCCCATTAAACTCCTGACTAGAGATGATCTACAGTACAACAGCCACCTACAGAATACGTTCCCACTGCTGCATTAGAGAACACACGCACGCACATCCATACAGCTGGACAAATTCACCCTATAAAATATTTACACTGTTGCCATGACAGCCGCGCCGAAATTGCTCTCATGGAAGTTGAGGCGTTTTGGGATAAAAGCCCATAAAAGCATAGCAGAGACACCCCCCCCCCCTTCCCACCTCCCCCTCCTTAATCTCTCCAAACAGACCTCCTTTATAGAGAGAGCATCTACACATTCAGCATGGGCATCTGCCACTGCGTTCACATTAAACAGCCTGGCTGATTCTCACGCTTTAACTTCAGCTGAAGGATGTCATTGTTTCTGGAGGGATTATGAATCCCTGCGCTGACTGATAATACCAGAAATGTCTTGATGATTGTAAAAGCGTATCACCCGAAAGCAGAACAGTAATGAAAACTGTTAAAGGGAACAGTGCAACATTTGGGGAACTAGGGATGGTTTGTTGCTCAGAGTCAGATGAGACGGACAACACCGGTTTAATGTTTAATGAGTGCACAGAGATGTTCAGAGCATGTTTAGCCTAGCTTAGCTTATTTTAGCTCAAAGACTGAAAGCAGGGACAAACTGCTAGCTCACCTCCATCAAAATCCTCAAATGCTTTCCTAAAACACTATTCACCAACCATTCTTAAGAAGACATTTCTTCTTAAAAGCCACCCACGCATTTTAACAGTCTTTAACGCATTAACACAATCAATATTTCAGAGGTTGTTGTGGGCTCAGTTTTAAAGCTAGAATGAAGATACTGTTATCATATGAAACTAGAAAACCTAAAGAATCCATTGGTACCATCCATGTCATACTAGCTTATCCTGAAAGAGGCTAAATAACGGTCTAAATTTACTCTAAATTTTGATGAGGAAAAACTGGCATTGTCATTTTCAAAAGGGGTCCCTTGACCTCTGACCTCAAGATATGTGAATGAAAATGGGTTCTATGGGTACCCACGAGTCTCCCCTTTACAGACATGCCCACTTTATGATAATCACATGCAGTTTGGGGGCAAGTCATAGTCAAGTCAGCACACTGACACACTGACAGCTGTTGTTGCCTGTTGGGCTGCAGTTTGCCATGTTATGATTTAAGCGTATTTTTTTATGCTAAATGCAGTACCTGTTAGGGTTTCTGGACAATATTTGCCATTGTTTTGTGTTGTTAATTGATTTCCTATAATAAATATATACATACGTTTGCATAAAGCAGCATATTTGTCCACTCCCATGTTGATAAGAGTATTAAATACTTGACAAATCTCCCTTTAAGGTACATTTTAAACAATAATTTCTTTATTACTAAGCCTGTTAGGTTCGATTACACCTGGCTGTTCTTTACCTTGACCTCTGCATGCTTCGTCCCCTTGTTGCAGTCCCACACTGACAGCATGTGTTCATTAGAGTCGTCGATCACACACAGGAACGCTCCGGAGTCCTGAAGACAACATCCAGAGCAAATAAACACTGTAAACTCAGTATGATGTTAAGTTCCACAGCACTAATTCACTCCAGTCATGTCATCCTCACCACTCTGCTGCTGCTCTCACCTAATACTGTTGTCATCCACTAAATATTTCCAATCGTTTCTACTTTGCCCTTTTTTTTGTTTGTTGTTGTCTACAGTAAGATACCAACAATAATGCTGTGTTCATGTAGTGTCGGAATAATCATAAAAATGAGTTCCCGACTGGGAGCTGACGTCATGTCACGCAGAAACATAGCGGACTAAATGTTGGGTTGATTGTAAGCAACCTTTTATTATTATTATTGCATATCAATTGTTTACTCACATGTAATTTGTAATATGATAATTGTAACTGTTAGTTGCTGTATACGTAGAGCGATCTAGATTAGTTCGGTATTATTATTGTTTGAAATTAATCATAATTTCATGGCTCACCTGATCTGTTTACTTTGCTCTACACAAATACTGGAAACAGCTATTGTGTAGTGTAAACGCTCTGAGCAATAACATACATCTTCTTTGTAGCGTCCATGTTGTCTCCACATTATGACTTAAAGCTCATAAACAAACCGAAGTCACAAGAACGACTTCCCAACTCAGGGAACGGGACCGTCCGAGGTGCACGTGAATGCACCGTTACTCAGAACAAAAATAATATCAATATCACGTGCAATACTACTTTTTCCATTCTCATGTGCAATATTCATGTCCATCATGTGCAATATTACTCCCTTCTCTGTTTTTTAGCTTACTTTACCTTTTTTTTTTACTTATCTTATTTACTCATTTTACTATATGTATCTTACTGTATTGTTATTCTATTAGGCACTGGTGCTAGAAATAATACTTTTTATTTTATACACTTGAACTTGTTGTAATTTTGTTGTAATTTTGAGCGATCTCTGAAACAAGAATTTCCTTCGGGATTAATAAAGTTCTATCTTATCTTATCTTATTACACTCAAAAGGCTTGAAGTCTTTCAGTGTGAAAAACACCAGCACAGCAAGTGTTTAGTTTATTGTCAAAACATGACTCTGTTTTTGTACTGATACGTTTAGTGTTGTGGAAATGAACATCAAACTGAATTAATCAAGACAGGTGATGGTGTTGCATTAGCCGGGGGACAGGGGAGATATCAAATAAAGGCCTGGTGGTTCTTGCTGCTGTTGAGGTTAATCATTTATAAATAACTCTTTGAGAATCTACAGGATGTTATACTGCAACTCGACTCACAGCGAAGGAAAATGCGACCGATCCCACTCCCCTCTGGAAGGTTCCCAGGCCGATCTGCTGCAGGGTGACCAGGGTGGTGGAGTCCCAGATGTGAACACAAGGCTGCAGCGGCTAACACACAACACACACAGACACACACACTTTACTCACTGTATCTTCAACAGATAGTTCCAGCTACCACTACTTGTTATTTTGAGCCAAAATTCAATAACATTTTTATGTTTTTTTACTGACTGGTTATGTGCAGTTGCAAAACACAGTATATAACTGCATGAGGATCATTACTAAGGTCACTAACGAGATGTCTGACTATGCATGACTGTACAGAAATATAATATATAGATATATGAATACAGTATATATAGTTGATCACAGTGCATCAGACTGGTATCCCAGCAGTAGTCACCTTGCCGTCTTTATCCACCCCGGCTGTCTGGCCAGACGCCACGCGCACCTTGTCAGGATGGACGGTAAGACTGCAGGAAAGAACAAACATAATTTAAACAAATAACAAAAAGGGGCTGTACAGGGCTTCAATCGCGTTCAAATGTTGGCGGGTAATGCTCCGTACGGTTGCAATTTGCCATGTCAAATGTTGCAATCGTCATTTCCGCTAAGTGCACAACAGCCGTGTTTGATTTGAGACAACACCACCCTGTCGAAATTCCTGCATTACGCAAGTAAGTACACAGTGTACTTACAGTATGTAAGTATCCAAATTGAGAAACAACAATCCGATGTGCTGGAGGACACAACCAAAAGACATAAAGAGTGTCTCCCTGCCTATATAAATATGGACTGCACTGTAGGAACAGTTAAACCGTAGCTTGCCCCAAAGCCTTTTAAGTGCCACTTGGAAACCACAGTAAGTTCCCCATTAGTTCAGGAATATACGTATTTGGCCACCGTACATCAATCTGTCATTTACACAACCCCACATTGCTTTTATATTTCTATACATCAAAAAAAGCACACATCTACTGCCATATATTCATGCCAAAACCATGGAACTGGCAAGGTGTCCAAGCCAGAAATTGGATCCAATTTCTGTATGTTCCCTACGTTTCTGGGCCCCAAAAGCTGGTGAACATAGTCAAATTTGGAATCTCTTGCCCTGTTCATTTGTCCAAAACACTCATACTGTATGAATATGAAAATAAATATGCCTATGATAGATTGTAGTTGGTCTGAGATCAGTTTAGAAACGATATAATTGGGTTAATCTCACTGCGTACGTGTGTTAATGTCAGCTAACTCCCCAAAATAAATCTCATTATTTGGTCAGGTTGCTCATATTCATGGCTTCATGTTGAGAGCCTGGCAGTTTGGAAGTGGGATTCAGTGTGATGTGTTCCATATATCCACTGAAGGCTGTGTAAATGGTATTTATTTGCATGATGCCAGACCTCTGAGACCTGATATGAACCCGTTTCCTTTTTATCTTAGCTGTGAAAAGAGCCATCAGATCACAGCTATTCTTTGAGCTGACTGTTATTTTGTTTGGTGCTGAAAGTGGTTTTTAGAGACATGTGGTAACATGTCAGCCTCCCTGATCTCTAGTACACACAATAAATACTGCACCCGCCTCCGGCAGCCATATGAACGCCTGGGTGGAGTTCAGTAACGGGTTAAAGCTGTCTTTATTTGCCCTTGGCGTGTTGATACCTCTTAGCAGGGTTAAAAGGACTTGTTGAAAGGTTGTGACAGGTTCTAGTGGGCTCTAATGATTTAAATATGTTTTAATAGATTTTAGAGGGTTATAACAAGTTTTAACGCTTTGAACCCAAGACTATTTTTTTTATTTTCACACCCTTTATTTACAGGCTAACGGCAAAGTGACTACAAGTCCAAGATAGGCATGCCATATAATGTTATTTTCAGTTGCTATCAATGTGCATGTCAGTGGAACTACACAGTAAACTTTATGTTATTTAAACTTTATTTTTGCACATGTTCTAGGACAATGTTTATGATAAAATGATTGTCTTTGCCTTTGCCTGTATGTCCACAGATTTTCAACACACCACATGTTCTCTGGCTGTCCAAAACTGTATCGATAGTGATGGTGTAAAACAACGTGATCTCATGGGAAGGCGTATAAATAGCACGCCACTTTTAAGAACATTTCGTGTGTCATGTCTACGCATTTTAAGGTTTTTAGCGTATCATTTAATGCCCCGTTCTCATAAATGAAATTATGTACTTCAGTTAAAGTCCCAGTGAAACAAAAGTTGTGTTTAATTTGATCTTATCTGTAGATACAGATGATATTAACTGTCTTCTACTGACCAGCGGACACAATCCGTGTGTTTGTGATAGTGGCGTTGTGTGCGGTTGTTGATGTGGTAAAGCACAACCACGCAGGCGATGAAGTAGACTGCCTCGCCCGATGGAAGGAAGTACAGGTTGGCCCGGCAGTCCCGTCCTCGGTAACCATAGCTGGCATGACGGGGGGGTCAAGGTCCATTTCATTCATTAAAGGAGGAGTTCACCCAACAATGAAAACTGTGTCATTATCGACTAATCTGCATGAGTTTATAGGATTTTTTTTCCTGATATGGAGTTGAATAAACAATGACACTATTTTAGTTTTGTGATCTAAACACATGACAACCTCACAGCTATTCTGTGCTCTCACAGACACTAGATAAAGAGATACTTTCCAATACAGCCAGTGTGGCTTGACTCCAAGAAATGAGCTCACAGTGAAATCAGCCCCGTCTGAATGTAACAGAACCCTCATGAATATGAACCAGAGGCTGAACACTGCCGTGCCACTGTGGACGGAAGGATACACCCAGTCCAGCTCCAGTCTCTCTGAGGGCGTCTCCATCTTCAGGTCCTCGTAGTTCTGGATGTTAGAGGGGATGTACATGGTTATCGGCCGGCCTCGGATGAACATTTTGATTGACTGTTCTGGAAGACAAACACAAGCAGAGGACCAGGAATGTATCGGTGATACACAGAGAGGCAGACAGGTGGTTTATTGTGTTTATTTTATCCTGTATCCTACTCCTACTTCCTCTTACTACCATTTATCGTAAATGATCAAATAGAGGCCAGGGCCTTTACCAAAACTGCAAAGAGAGCCTTTATTATTTCAATACTGCCATTTGTTTGTTTTTTGAGAATTCACGATTAGGGAATCACTTTGTGTATCGGCCGATATCGAGTACAGATCTGAAGCTGTATTCCTCACTGTGTGGAAGTGACTGGGATCATTCTTTTATGCGTAATTCTTGACTTAAACATTGCTTTCCTAACTTTGTAAAATAAAAATGTAACAAATAAATACGTAGATATAAATTTACTGAATTGATATTTATTATTAAAATAATAAATCGTGCACCAACGCCTTGGTAAAAAAATTTCAAATTTAACAGGAATTACAATTCAAGTGTAAACCTTTTTAATTAATAAAATTACAGTATATAATGTATATAGTATATAAATATAGAACTGAATTGAATAGATCGGCCCCATTGTCAGCGATATCCGATCCAGTATCGGTGCATCCATAGTTACGATATCTGTATCTACGTGTATCTACAATAGGTGTACACAAAACAGATTTTTGTTCAATAGTATTGAGCTATACTGAGAGGTGTGTTTTAACTAGGTGTACCTAATAAACTGGCAACTGAGTGTATCTCACCTTATAAAGTTAATGTTAACAAACAACACAGAGCAACATTATCACCCCATTGTAATTCTTTTCTGTCCACCTGATGAATCTAAGTCCAGTACGGTTATACTGGCGGCCAGCTGCCAGTAGAAAACAGCAGGAAACTGTGTGTGTGTGTGTGTGTGTGTGTATTGCTGAAAAAGAACAGCATGTTCTTTTGATGCTCCGCTACAGACATAAAGGGACATAATAGCAGGTCTACCTTGGCTGTAGGTTCCTCTTCTGGATCCAGGGGAACCTGTGTGAGAATGAAAGCACGAGGTTAGCCAAACACATAAACACCAACATCCTCTTATAGCTTTAAGTCACAGCTGAGTCCGGCCACGGCTGACCTAACTTTGACTTTACGATCCCCGAGGATCTATTCCCATTTCTTTTACGGGATGGATCTATGAGCTTTGAATTTCAAGCTGTTTTCCTTTTCCATTTCTTTTTGGGTACTTCTCACCTGGCTCTGCTCCCTTGGCAGCGGCTGTGTTATTTTATGAGACTGGGGGGGTGAAGGCTGAGCAGCAAGGCTGAGCAGGCTGAAATGCTCAGACTCAGAGTTTAAATATCTGTCTGACCATAAAATGGTGGTAACTGGTAAAAGGCCAGAGAGACACCTTGAGAAGAGACTAGACCCAGACAGGAACCTCATTCTAGCAACAACAAAAGTCAGTGAGGAGGAAACAGGAAGAAATAAATCAAAGCTGAGCAGGAAGAAGAGAAACTTGTTCCCGTTTCACCCACCAATTTAGTAAAAGGACGATAAGAACGCTGGTCATCAACCCCATATACTTATATACGTATATATAAGTTTATATGTCTATGATCAACACTGTCTGATTACAGTTCATATGAGAGTGAAGACACAAGTTCCTGTTAGGTAGAAATAAGGCTTCCAGGTAGAAATAAGAAAGCAAGGATATTACTCGGGCGGCAGCTAGCGTTATCAACTGTCCGATCAAAGAATAAATAGGAAGATTACAAATGTGACCAGGTAGTCAATGTCAGCATTGAGTACAGTATGTAAAAATAGTTCTCGCGGAGACATTTGTCCTATATGCCCCCTAAATCTCTTGCCACTCTCCACTGTCAGGAATCTAAAAAGCGAGACTCGTGCCAAGCACAACTATACTCAATCAAACAAGAGTTATGGAGACATCCAGACAGACAGAGAGCAGAGGGAAGACTTGAAAAATGTTTTTTTGGCAACCTCCTCTGCAGAGCTGGCCATCCATCATCCCGTCAGGCGAGTTGGATTGTAGCTAAACCACAGTGGATGTGATTCCAGGCAGCGCCCACGGCCCAAAACTGGCCCCGCAGTGTTTGGCTTCACAAGAACTCACATAAAGAATTGGTGGGCAGTTTAAGAAAGGAGGGTAAAATGGCCTGTTGAGTGATACTTCTGGTGTTCACTGGGTATGATGCCTCTAAATGAACCTGGTGGCTCTCGGCTGGATGTCAAGCTCAAGTTTTATGTCGACAGTTATCTGGGCTCCCTACACTTTTTATTATTAGTTACTACTTCACTTAATTTATCGCTGTATTTAAAAACCATTCACACATGTACTGTAACACGTCCAATGGTAGCACAGATGTACTGAATTTTTCATACTGATTAGAACAAAATGTACTGAAACTGTGCTGGCAATGCTTCCATGATGCCTAAAAATGACCCATGAGTATTGATTTAAAAGGTGCAATGTGTAAGATCTGATCAGAATTTCAGTTTAAAACATAAAAAATTAAAACATTTTTTATGTCAATAATGATGAATGATGAATGAACATTATCAACAGAATGTGAAGAGGTTACAGTGTTGACGTTATGTCAAAAACGTCTATGTATTGTGTTGCAGAGATGACATGAGCATGCTAACCAGCCAGCTTCGGCCCATCCTATCATGTATTGTACCTCGGGAAGCGATATTGAGCCACTGTAGCGAGCATTTTGAGTTTAGCATAAAGACTGGAAGCAGGAGGAAGTGGTTATCCTGGCTCTGTCCACATTAATTAACATGTTGTATCTCATTTGTTTAATTCGTACATAAATAGAAATGTAAAAATGTCAATGTGTCGTTTTGGTATAGTCGATGTGGTGGAATTATTTCATGACTAGCAGCAGTCTATCTGTCCATCCATTAGTTTGAATGAACTCGGACAGAACCCATGTTGCCTGATCGTTAAATACGCTCATAAATTTGGCGTTGTTATGTTCATTCATGGTGCCTCAGCTGCCTCAGTGAGACGCCAACACGTCACTTCAGATTTGTTGTTGTGGCAATGTTAGTGCAGGAAGTTGCTTTTTGAAAAGTCAGCAAAGAACTTTACCTTTATTCAGGACTTTTTCCATCTACGGTGTCGAATCCAAATTGCTTCTAAACATCACATCTCCAACGGTTTGGTGTTATGATTATTTGTTCAGCACAGCTCGCTAGTTTTTTTTCCGTTATACGTTAACGAAAAGAACAACAATACAAGAAACTGCCTGTTGCATTCAAATATGTCATTACTGATCAGATCAATATTTAAATATTTCTTCCTCATTAGAAGTGTAGTTCAAATTTCGAATAAAGAGTTACAGCCGTATTTTGCCCTCGCGAGTCAAATCCTCTCAACTTAGTGGTTGCTTAGAGCGTTTTTTAAATGTAAGAAATATGATACGCAAGTCAACTTGCAACATCCTGTACAGCTGCATCAATCTCATCCAGGCTTGTTGCCAAATCATCGAATAATAGAATTCTTCTTTTGCTTGACTTTCTTGAACAATGTGAGAGAGAAACAGAGTGTCCTCTAACACTCTGTACTGGAGGAATGAAGCCTAAAAACAACAGGGCTAACCGTAACCAGACTGAAGGCCAACACTCATAAAAGCTACGCTAACCACAAGTGTGGTTGGTTGGGAAATGCACTCATTCTTTGCACAGATGACTACATGTGTGAGAACCAGCGAGAAGCTGCGTGGGCACCAGTACAGAAGTATAGTTCAACTGTGGCCCTGCCAACACTGGAGTTAGGAAAACTTGGAAAAAGTCCCTGATTACAACTAAATCCATGCAGCGGGTCTATATTTGTTCCTCTAAGGATTATACTTCTGTTCAGACAGCATTCAGTGGGGACAAAACATTCCTTGCTGCGCTGTTTTTTGAATTACAATCCAGATAAAAGGTCAGCCGTCAATTAAAGGGCCCTGTATTCATGTAGACAGCATAGCCTGTCATATGAGGTCTGGCTATAGAGTCTGTCTGGCAGGCAGCATGCTGAGGAAAACTGCCAAGAACATTCTCTGGATCAATAAGATGAATCAATATCACAGTGATTCAAAGAATTTCCAACAGGAGCCAACACGGGAGTATTACTATAGTTACGGTAACCCTAACCCCGTTGTTATTCAGCTCTCTGTTTACATTGACTCTGGTAGTGTCTAAGTTTCCGATTGTCTGCCTGCAGGTGCGTCTTTGTCTCCTCCATATCTTGAATGAATTACTGCACAACGAGAGGCATTGTATGGTGGGTGCAAGGCCTTGTGCAAATTTGATATGCAAGACTCTGATTATTGACATGCATGCACATAAAACACAGTACACCTCAACAAAAGGCTATCTGCCTCGTTGTAATGAACCAAAAAGACTGTCTGCGACTGGTCATTAGTTGCCTCAAACCAACTGGCCACAGTGACGTCCCATCATGCCAATGTATTCTTACTAGAGGAGAGGAATGTCTTATTGATTGGAATATATTCTATAACTTATTATCACAGTCAACGGCCCAAATGGTACAAAAAGTAGCTTAAATTATCACAAGCTGCCCCAAAACCATTTTACCTGCCCAATCAAATAAAAAGCAGCCCAATTGGAAACCTCCCAATCTGGTGCGACATCCTAAGGCTGCATTTACACCAGATCCGGCGGTCCCCCCATTCATTTTGAATGGGGGTAGTGCATTTGGGCGGCAACCGCAGGGGGTGCCGAAAAAAGAAAAAAGAAAAAAATTAGAAACAGAATCAACTTATCGAGAAACGCAAGCCGACATCGCGCTGCAGTGGCCGATCAAGTAACCGGCGATCCAAAGCTGTACAACCAGCCATAAGAGACCAAAAGACGTTAATTGTTGCAGTCAATGGACCATTAAAGTGACTCTCCCACACCGCCGCACAACCCTGCAGCGAATCGCCGCAATGCCTGATCTGGTGTAATAACCAAAACTGTTTTAATTTTGGCAGAAAATGTATGTTAAGAAAGGGATATTATTGTTTCCTAGGATGGCGAAGGCATGGCCCTACTCTGCCTCTGATTGGCTTACTTTGATATTCTTGCCCTAAACCTAACCAATCCAACCCACGAAGGCAACGAGTACTCAACAACTAGACATGCAGGGTCATGACTTCGCCATCCTAGGAAAAATAATTTGGCATTAAGAAATGGATTTTCAGGATTTTACCAAGAAAAAAAAATACTGACTGAAGCAAATCCCAGCAAACCACAAGTTATGAGAGTTGCCAAAAATCTTGTTTTCCATCTACAGGTTGAAGTCTTCAAGATTCTGTGTTAAATACCATGTGTGTATGGCAAACTAAACCCCTTGGCCTTTTGGATAAAGTGGTGATGTGATCTCAGTTTCACAATTAAAGACGAGACAGAAAAGTTGAAAGATACATCACCTGCACTGGAGGTCGGCTCCTTAGCTCGGCTGTGGAGACAGAAATCAAATGTTTCAGAGAGATATGTGACACCATTTCAAGAATTGAGAAGCTTTTATCCATAAGTCTCACTTCAGAATCACATACGGTTTTCATGGGGATGGAATTTTATTATTATTCATAGGGGCCATCAGTGTTCCAGCAAGTGTCTCTTTGATGAGATATGTGAGGCTGCAGCAGCCCAAAGGAAAAAGTGAGCAGTGTGACTGTGTGGTGTGAGTGATGGCAGCGTGGCTCACTTCTCCAGGCTGGTGGAGCGGGTGAGGAGGTTGGCCGTGGATGCCGCCTTCTTGTCCAGACGTTTCCTCTGCCTTTCCGGGTTCCCCAGTTTCTCGCTGTTTCTGCGAACCCTGAAAACACCGGAGGACAGAAATCAGCTTCGGTTTCCAGACGTAAACACACACAAGACACTAAATCCCACACAGGTGCATGCAGTTAGTCCATAAACATTAGTAGTTTATGGATATTGTGCACATATAGTATGTACACACAGAAACATGCATGTTTCGTTTATTGATTTCATTCCCAACCTTCCAAAAAGGATCAATCTGGTTTAATAAAACTTGTAGCTGATTTCAGAGAGACGTAGACAAAAGCAGCTTCTTATTTCTAACTGGCGACCGTCGATTTTGCTAAATAAAATAAATCGCAGTTGACTCCTGCTTATATTTTCGCCTCTCTATTGGACCTATATTTCACAAGCCACATATCTTCTGAACATTCTGACACCAGACAAATGATTCAGGAAAAATGAACATTGTTTGAGACCCTTCTCCTCTCACAAGATCTGGCAACACAGATACCTCTACTCTCTGTTGGTGCTGAACCGTCGGTCTGGTGACGTTACTAGTGTTAACTAACTGTCAAAATGTTAAGCTAACGTCCACTAACGTTTGCGTACGCCCTAGCTGTTTGAATATCTAATGTTAACAAAAGAAAATATAAATATATTAAGCCGTGCCCACTCAGGAGACAGGAAGTGCATACCATTGGCAAAGCTTGTAGTGCGTCATCTTTTGTTATAGAGCATCTTTGGACTAATTGACATTAACATGAACTCAGGAGTTAGTTTAAAAAACTAAAGAAGACCAACAGTTCCAAGGCAAAACGCCGTGATTAACCAATCAGAATCGAGTATTCAACAACGGCGTGTAATAAGATGTAGTTAGCTAATTATATGCTAACTCTTGGCCTGGGAAATAAACGTACTACTGTTGGTAGTAAGCTAGTTAGCCAGGCATGCTAACATTAGTGGCGTACTTTAGAGCAAACAAAAAAACAGAAGTAACACGAGCAGTCAGACAGGTTGTAAACAAGCCAACATGTCATCTAGAGCAGGAAGTAGGTCTGATAATTGTGATGGATGTTTACAACAGACAGTTTGGGTAGTGACTTCTGTTCACCGTTCTTTCTCCTCCACAAACATGTTTGGCTAACCTGGAAGTCTGTTTACAACTTGTCTGATCTTGTTTCTTGCCCATCTAGAAATGTCATCTTCCCAGATCTCAGCAATGAGTTCAATGTTATCATTACTGATAGAACTGTTGGGCAAAACCACGAGAATTGGACCCAAGTTGTAATAAACTTGAATTACCCTTTAACTCCTGGCCTTAAACTAATACTAGTTCTTTTATTAGCCATCTCCCCAACTCCTACTCTAACTGGCGTAGAGGAGAGGATTGGTGAGGGTCTCAAACTGAATTTGACAGATAAACAAGACTCTTAATGCCTCAAAGGATTTCTTGCGACACACCCAGGACATCCCGTTTCCTGATGACACACCGTTGTACCAGTAGCATCACCAGAGGAAGTGTTACGGCTCTAAAAAACTACATCATCTGGCCTCCGATGGAGGAAGTGAAACTCAGCTGGCAACCACCCCGTCCTCCCAAATCTGTCTACTGCTAATCTTATATAAAGTGTTGAATGTAGAGGTGTAGTAGGCTGAGCACAACTTTCCCAATACCTCAGGTTTCCATGGAGGGGCATGGCAGAGCTGAGCTGAAGAGCACATGTTACCCATCACCAGTGAAACCCTTTTATAAGCCACAACAAAGAAGTAGGACAAAAGAACACATGCAATGCACGAGCACATACACAAGTAAACAAGTGCTCTGGCACTGTGCTTTCTAATCACTGTAAAGGGAATTGTTTGAGGACAAATCACAACATGCAAGACATCCGATTTGTTAATGTTAAAAGTCTGATTAAAAGAGAAGAAGTGCATTAAATAGATCAAGATTTAAGTTAGTTTGTGTGTGTTTCTGCAAACCCCCAGTTGAATGGCAGATGCTTAGTGGCGCTGTGTCAACTCTGCACATCTGCATCGTCTTAAAGATCCATCAGCTTTAATACTCTGCGGCTACAGCGAAGTTGTAACGGAGAGGACCACTCTGGAGGTTCTTTTGATGGATATTAACTCGGACGTATGCTGTTTGGACAGATATGCCATTTCAAAACACGTTCTGTCCTTGAAAGGTTACATCTGTACAGTACATCTGTATAAACCCCCTGACCTTTCTCCATCAGTCTGAGTGTATACATACTGGAACCTTAACCCTGCTCTAAGCCCCTTTTTTGTACATTATGCTGTGTTCAATTGCCCTCACATCACATTTTCCACTGGGTTCAAATCTCTGTGTGCCGTGAAGCTAATCTTGGATATGTCACTCAGTGTGGACGAGTGCCGCCATTATGTTCCGCTACGGCTTTATGTTTCCCTCGCCCCCTTGCTCAAACACAGGGAGACGAAAGCACATGGAGGCCGTAGCAAACACGACGACAGAACATGTCATCCCCCATCGGGTTTCCGCAGCATAATCACACCCGGTTGTTTCATTAGGGGGTTTTGCAGCGCAACTGGGGTTTTGCAGTCACACAACTCAGAATCAAGAACATTTTGATTTTGTTCATAAAAGCCATGCAATCAATCACGAGAGAGAAGATGATTATGAAGAGAGCGGTGGTGAGGGGGGAGGATGGCGAGATCACGCACAGCACTTTCTTCTCTCCTTCCTTGATGGGGGTCAGGGGACCGGAGCGGGGGCTGAGGTTCGGGACTGAGGCGGAGGGAGAGCCCAGCTCCTCTGGAGAGCAGCTTCCACTTCCATCCCGGAAGTCCTCCCTCTGGAGGCCTCTGATGGTGGTGGGCTGAATGGGCTCCTCCACCGACGACGTCCTACTCAGCACCTTTTCCTGCTCCCTTCCTCCTTCTTCATCTTCCTCCTCATCCTCCTCTTCTAAGCCAGGGACGCGGTGGAGCTTTCCCCGCGAGCCCTCAACCACGTGCTCCCCTGGAAGGAGGGCGTCCTCCAGTTGCAGGCTCTGGACCCGCCTGGGGAGAGGGATCCTGTCCTGCCCAGTGTCCTTCCCCTGGAGGGTGGGCTCTGTCTGGGTTGACCTGTCCAGTGTTGCTGGTCTGGGTCTCGGCATCATGGACACTGGGCTTCCTATGTGGCCATTCGTATTGGTCACAATGCTGTCTGACAGTTGGCTAGAGATAGTTCAAAGGTTGAGGTCAACACAGAAGAGTCATACAGGAAAATTACACATCATATGAACACAATACATCAAGTGAAATAAAACAATTATCCTCCTTCTGAGCCCTTAGCGTTTAGGTCCAGTACCTCGTAGCAGGGTGGCGGATCCCGTCCCCGCCTGAGCTGGAGGACAGTCTTTTGCTGCTGGTGCAACCATCAGAGCAGCACGCTTGGTTCAGCACTCGAGCAGCACCCGGGTTCACTGGGTAGGATGAAAGTTGCATATTATTTGATTTGCAGGGCTCAACAATAAGGATTGCCCGGGGCATTTATTATTGGAAATCAATCAACAACACAAAACAATGACAAATATTGTCCAGAAACCCTCACAGGTACTGCATTTAGCATAAAAAATATACGCAAATCATAACATGGCAAACTGCAGCCCAACAGGCAACAACAGCTGTCAGTGTGTCAGTGTGATGACTTGACTATGACTTGCCATAAAACTGGATGTGATTATCATAAAGTGGGCATGTCTGTAAAGGGGAGACTCGTGGGTACCCATAGAACCCATTTTCATTCACATATCTTGAAATCAGAGGTCAAGGGACCCCTTTGAAGATGGCCAAAATTTAGCGTAAGTTTGGAGCGTTATTTAACCTCCTTCTCGAAAAGCTAGTATGACATGGTTGGAACCAATAGATTCCTTAGGTTTTCTAGTTTTATGTGATGCCAGAATCTTCACAAATAACAAAAGATAGTGTCAAACAATATTGTTGACATTTTAACATATCTTACAAGGCCTCAGTATACTTCAAACTAGAATTACCACCTCACGGTTGTAAGCCTCCACCAACCAGTCAAGTTGCAGTTTACATCCATGACCATGTCTGTCCAAAATGTCATCACTTCATTATTTTATCTTATTAGACATATGTGTGAAATTGTCATAATTAGCATATGAATTCTTGAGTTTTGGCCAAAAATGTGTGTTTTGTGAGGTCACAGTCACCTTAACCTTCAAAATCTAATCAGTTCGTCCTTGAGAGGTGGGCGTTTGTGCCAAATTTGAAGAAATTTCCCCTCCAGGCGTTCCTGAGACATCACGTTCACAAGAACGGACCAGACGGAAGGACAAACCAAAAACATAAAATAATCTGGCAATTCCCCTCTACTTTATCAAGTGTTTGGTCAGGTGTAGGCTAGTTATGAATCTCTCCTATAGTTTGGGAACCACTGGATTACACTATCAATTGTCTGACAACTTTTACTGTTTATTCTTCGCTGCATTTTATTCTGCACCTCCTCATGGCTCTGTTGTCAGGCTTTAGAAACTCTAGCCCGTGACGGGAGACTTTGACCAATCACAGGTCATTTCAAAGAGAGCGTTCCTATTGGCTGCTCATTCAACGGAGGCAGCTGTCAATAACTCGCAAACTCCGATCAAACGGTCAAACTAGGGAGCGCTGATGAAATATGAATCAATATTCTGTTACTGTAATGCCTATTTCTCTCCTCAAATGTTTTCAGAAACATCTTGTAGTGTACAGTTTCGCTGTAAAATGAGAAAGTGTGCACCGGCTGGTGGGCGGTGCTTGGTATTTTCTCAACTGATCTCAACATGGCTGCCGGGTCACAAACTTTCTCAGAGAAAATAGGCATTACAGTAACAGAATATTGATTCATATTTGATAAGCGCTGCCTAGTTTGACTGTTTGATCGGAGTTTGCGATTGATTGACAGCCGCCTCCGTTGAATGAACAGCCGATAGGAACACTCTCTCTGAAATGAAAACCCCACTTTTGGTGTCTCGTCTCCTTCACTCTCCCTCTCAAAAGCAGAGGCAGATTGTATTGCATTTGCCACGTTTCTTGCCCGGCGTGTTATCCTTTTAAAGTGGAAAGATACCTTTCCTCCCAGCTTTATACAATAGCTTCACGATTTATTGTTTTTCATTAAATTAGAGAAAATTAAATGTTCTTTGAGGGGTTCTATGGACAAGTTTTACAAACTATGGAAGCCTTTTTTAGTTTACATTAGGGAGAACATCCAGCTGACCGCCGCTCCTTAAACTGTCTAAACCGCTCTTTACTCCCTTTCTCATAGTTCGGTTTGTGTACACAAAGTTATTTTTATTTTATTTATATATATGTCTTTCCTTTCTTTCTTCTTTTCCTTATGTCTTTTTTTCCTT
>CAKAKR010057605.1:0-20737 GCA_916700685.1 Adelosebastes latens
CATTGAGACAGCCGTTACTCTAAGCCTTGAAATATCCATCAATTTAGGGATTTTCTTTAGTAGATCTTGGTCACAGTGTTCTTTCAGCCATTGTGCTTTTCTGTTTTTTTGTGCTCTGCGATCATATTTTCTTTCTGACGCTATTCTTTCCAGTAGCACTGACGAATCAGCTGCTTAATTATTTTTTAAAAATGTTTCTCATGGGCCAATAGGGGTCAAGGTTGTTCTTTTTTTCTCTGAAGTACATTTAAATAATTAACAATAATCTGGCCGACCCGGGGCCCTTACAAAGGTGGGCCCCTAGGCTGCAGCCTATAGGCCAGCCGGTGCATTAATTCACCCCAGCCTACACATGCCAGTCTATCTTCTGAAAGAGCACCGTTTAAGACTCCCTTGCCACTAGAGGACTATTACTATAACCCCCCCCACCCCCCCCCCTCCCCCTCCCCTACACCAAATCCCATGACCAGGACCAGGGAATGTGCACTTTATTAGCAGATGGAGAAGTTCCCCCTGTGTGAATGGCTTTTATGATGACGTATTGGCCTGTCACATCATCATTGTAATACATGGAAAATGACTGGGCCTCACACTGCGCAGACTATATGCATTTGGTTTGTTTTATTAAAGGGATACTTTGCTGATTTTCCACCTCATGTTTTAAAGCTACAGTTAGTAGAATTGGAGCAAATACTTAATGATTAAAAAAGTTATTTTTATAAAACGGTCACTATATCCTGACAGTAGTGCATGAGACAGGTAATCTAAAATAATCATGCACCTCTGTGTCCTCCGGTGTCCGCCGGTGTCCTCCGGTGCTCCTAATGGCATCTGCAATATTTCACAGACCGGAGGAAAACAACCAATCAGAGCCGAGCTGGAGCCTTGCCGTCTCTGAGCAGCTGTCAATCACTCGCAAACTCCGATAAAATTAGAAAGTTTGCGACCCGGCAGCCATGTTGAGATCAGTTGAGGAAATACCAAGCACTGCTCACCAGACGGATTGACAGCAAGTGATTGACAGCTGCCTCCGCTGAATGAACAACCAATAGGAGTAAACTTTCTCATTTTACAGCTAAACAGTACACTACAAGATGTTTCTGAAAACATTTTACACGAGAAAAAGGCATTACAGTAGCAGAATACTGATTGATATTTAATCAGCGCTGCCTAGGTTGACCGTTTGATCGGAGATCGCGAGTGATTGACAGCTGCCTCCGTTGAATGATTAGCCAATAGGAACGCTCTCTCTCTCTGAAATGACCTGTGATTGGCCAAAGTCTCCCGTCACCGGCTAGATTTTCTAAAGCCTGAAAATAGAGCCAAGAGGAGGTGCAGAAGTCTAGTTTTCTCTCAGAACACTTGAATTACAATATGCTGAAAGGTTATTATGGACTTTTTGCCAAATGATGCCGAAAACATTCTGCCAACTGCCACTTTAAACCGAGTCTTCACCCTAAAATGTAATGATTTACGTCATGAGGACATGCATTTTGTCCCCAAAAGGATGGCGAGTCCCCACAATGTGACTGTGTAAACTGATTTATGTCCCCACAACACACACACACACACACACACACAGCCTACACTAAATTCCATGACCAGTGAATGTGCACTTCATTAGAAGATGGAGAAGTCCCCCCTGTGCGCTGCTGTGCCATCAGCCTTCCACTCAATGGCTTTTATGATGACGTATTGGCCTGCCACATCATCACTGTAATATATGAAAAATGACTGGGCCTCACACTGCACACACAACATGCATTCGGTGAGTATTAAAGGGATACTTTGCCGATTTTCCACCTTATGTCTTAAAACCTGCTGATGTTTTCTGCATTACTGTAACCAGCTGCAGCAGCTTACTATACTCGGGCGATGGTGGAAGAACTACGGGGAGGGTTCGGCTGCTGAGACGAGATTTGTTTTCTCCCCTCTTCTTACAGCTCGGCTCAGCCAGCTATCGGAGTCCAGAACCACGTTTCAGTCTGTCAGGGTGACGTCCCAGTAGGGGTTGCAGTGTAATTAATCATAATCCATCACCGTGACTGACAGGGTTGTGAAACTTCTGCCAGTTTATTTTTTTACCCATCATATTTATTCTCATGTTTACCAAGAATATACAGCCTTATTTTTAATTGCATTTGGGCATGTGCGGATTACAATATTAGTAGGACCAGTGTGTGCACTCTAAAAGGGCTGTGCTCAACAAAAAAATTGAAAAAGATTAAAAATAGTGATCCATTCATGCTGGATGCTTGTGCTTTATAGCTGTCGACATGTTAATTATTATGTTTTACTAAAGATGGTCATTGATGCTTATTTGGCTGCCATCTTTGATGGATCATGTTTGTGTCAGTGGTGGAAAGTAAATAAGTAATAGTATAGTTTTTCTCAAGAAATTACAATTTTGACATACTTGAGTATTTTCATTATGCTGCTTTATACTTCTACTCTACTGTCTGACAGTTTTAGTCAATACAATATCAAGGTTTTACATACAAAACATAATTTGAGCTTGAAAAATAGCATGGTTATTGATTAAACTATGCAACAGTATTTAAAACTTTTCCATTATGAGAAATCCAACAATATAACAAATGACTTAAACAGGCTCATTCTGATGCATAATGAGGGCTTTTAGTTTTGACACTTTGGTACTTTTTGCTGCATATACTTCTGTACCTCTACTTCTAGTACTTCTAAAGTGGCTATAATCAATATTTTAGGGCTGTCAATCTAATAAAATATTTAATCATGATTAATTGCAAATTAATCACACATTTTTATCTGTTCTAAATGTACCTTGAAGGGAGATTTGTCAAGTATTTAGTACTCTTATCAACATGGGAGTGGGAAAATATGCTTGCTTTATGCAAATGTATGTATATATTAATTATTGGAAATCAATTAACAACACAAAACAATGACAGATATTGTCCAGAAACCCTCACAGGTACTGCATTTAGCATAAAACAATATGCTCAAATCATAACATGGCAAACTGCAGCCCAACAGGCAACAACAGCTGTCAGTGGGTCAGTGTGCTGACTTGACTATGACTTGCCCCAAAACTGCATGTGATTATCATAAAGTGGGCATGTCTGTAAAGGGGAGACTCGTGGGTATCCATAGAACCCATTTACATTCACATATCGTGAGGTCAAAGGTCAAGGGACCCCTTTGAAAATGGCCATGCCAGTTTGGAGCGTTATTTAGCCTCCTTCACGACAAGCTAGTAAGACATGGTTTAAACCAATGAAATTCCATAGGTTTTTCTAGTTTTATATGATGTCAGTATTTTCACTAGCTTTAAAACTGAGCCCGCTACAACCTAAAAAACGCAAGTTGTGTTAATGCATTAAAGAAATTAGAGGCGTTAAAACAAATTTGCATTAATGCGTTAACTTTGACTGCCCAAATATTTTCATATTAACATCGGATCACATGATGAACCCACAGAAAATTATCGCAGGAGAGAGCTTATTAGAATCTTTCCTATAGAGCTAACTGTCCAGCATCAAAAAGCAAACAAAGAAATTTAGCAACTAGCTGGCAAATGTATTTGTAAGCAATTAGCAGGAAAAAAATACATATTTTTCTTAGGAATTGGTAGAAACATGACTCCAAATTAATGCTCATGTTGCTCCGGAACTATTGGATGTGTAATGAGTAGAGTTGCCAACTGTCCTGTATGCAAATTTGTTATTCTTGGCAAGGGCATGACCCGCCCTACTCTGCCTCTGATTGGCGCCCCATATTAGCCGGGACGTCCCCTATATTGGATTAAATTGGTGTTTCTGATACATGACCCCCCTTTTCGCGTATTGACCGCTACTCTACTCTGATCAGCAGATGGCATTCAGATCACTTACAGATCCTAGATCTGATACAACAGCAGTAGCAGATCACGTCACGGGTGAGATCAACTGTCATCCAATTACAGGCGTGGCAGTTGTATATAGTGGAAATGTGCCAATTCCTGACAAAAAATTCAGTTTTGGTAATGTCTGGTGTTGTTCGGTTGGTTTGGCATGCGCAAATATGGATTAACATGCAAATATTGATAAACCTGCAAAAAAGAAAAGACTGTGCAGGTATAACAAAGAATGGGAAGCAAATAAGACGTGGGTTAAGCCCGTCAGCGGTGACTCGACAAAAGCTTACTTTAAGCCGTCGTCTGGAATTCTCAATGAATTGACTTAACTCAGCATGCTTCTACCGAAATACACAAAAAGGCCACACTAGCTAAAGGTGCAGGCAAAATCGGTGAATTTTTCGTGACATCTACTGCGAAAAATGACAAAATCGCGGCAAGTGAAGCCTCGTACGTGTAGCATACGGTTAAACATGGACTCGGCTACAACAGCACCGACTGTCTTGTTAAGCTCAACGGTGCTTTGTTTCATCACGATGCACATGGGAAGAACGAAGGCTGAGATGAATACAATGAATGATTTAGGACCAAAGACTGTGCAGGATATTTTGGATGATCAGATGAGCCTGAGTATTTCTCAGTTACCACCGATGCCTCAAACAAGGGTATTGGATATTAGACACATCACAGCATATGCAGCAGTTAATGCCAATGTCAACCTTGGAAATCACCACTCTGTTTACCAGTCATTGAGCAGTGCCAGAAATCACATTCTGAAAGCTAATTTCCCAAGTCAACACCTGCAAGCACGCCTGCGACCAGCTGTCAGTCAATATTGAGTGTTATTGTAAAAACTGTTTTAAAGATCTACATTGTGTCATGTAAGGACTTGTCTCTGGCTGTGCAAAAGAACACAGTACTGCTTGAATCAGTCAAGAGCAGCAAAACATAGCCATGGAAAAACAGACTTAAGATATTACATTTAGTTTACCTTTATTCTCTGACGTTTCTGATCTCCTGTCACCTCAGTCCAGCTTCTAGTATCAATTCATACACAGATAAACAGGTGATTACCCAATGTGTGAACAAAGTGAAGGGGTGTGAACAAACTCATAATCAAAAGTAGGTAATTGAATTGTAGAGACAACAGGTAATCACTATTGATATACCACACCTGTTTTGCAGAGGAGGACGTGTGATGACCGATCTGTTGGGTTGGGTTATTAGTGTAGTGGATGTCTATAAGCCCGCAAATCATTCGTAAAATAGAATTCAATAGAACTCACAAGGTGGGATGGGTCAGCTCGTAGCTAGAAGGTCCTGGGTTTGATACCTGGTCTGGACTGGGTCTCTCTGGTTGCAGGTACATGACGTGCCTGCAACCCTGTAAGTGCAAAGTCTTCTGTTTAGAGAGAGAAAAAGAGAGTATTGTATTTGAAAATCTGATGCTACATGTTTATGGAGGCAAGGACCAAAATAAAAAATAAATGAATAAAAAAAAAAATGACTCGATAAATGCTTAAAGAAAGGTATAACGAAAAACAATGCAGAAATAAATAAGTTTGGCGAAATAAATAAAAGGGTGAAATGCAAAGGGAAAATTGTGCATGAATAAAATTATATATAAATGCATAAATACATAAATAAATACGTATATTTAAAAATAAATAAATGAATAGGTAAAAAAAATAAATGCAAAACTATGTAAATAAATAAAACTAAATGCAAAAATAAATAAATTAATGTAAAAATTAATAAAAACAAATACATCAATAAATAAAAGGGAAGATTAAATAGAAGAGTAAATAAGGGAATTAATACAAAGATACAAAAAAAAATTATACCAGAAATATTAATTGATGTCCGATTTTATCAATTAATTAATGGCTACATTCATTTTTAATATTATTTTTACTACATTTAATGACATATTTATTTATTTATTGAGTCATTATTAATTCTTTTTTATTGTTATTGTTGTTATTGTTTTGGCAGGTTCGTTCCTCCATACATGCTTGCAATATAACCCAAAATTGTATGTTATTAGTTGTTTTGGTCATACAGTATGTAAAATAGAATAGAATAGGATTCTCTTATTGTCATTGCACAAAGTACAACGAAATTAAGTAGCAGTCCTGATGGTACATACACATATATCAAACATTAATAAAAAGAAAGAAGCGTAAAAACACATTATAAATAGAAAATATATATTTGCTGTGTCCTATAAAAACAGTAAGATATTGCACTTCTGGATATTGCATGTTTGCTGAGTTGTGTTGGCTCAATGTACAAGTAATAAATTAATATGGGAATAAATATGTACAAAGGGATAAACTAAGGTGTAGCTGGAATGTAAACATCTGTGCAGACAGATGTTAGCAGAGCTACAGTAAAATGATAACGTTCACCGTTTCATTGTTTCACGTGACACTTCTCCACCACACACCACCACAGCTGCTGTGTAGGATATTACAGAACATGAAATGCCTATTGTGCTTCCACATTTGACAGGTAGGCAGAAACATTTGCTGTTGTAGGCAGAGCTGATAGTGATATGTGGACTCTAGAGGGACGCCAGAGGTCCGGGTCAACTACAAAACATCAGCCATAGATCTGGTGGGATTCTGTGTCTTGCTCATGGGTACTTCAACGGGGACGCAGGGGTTTGAACCCAAGACTGAGAACGTACAAATCAAACTCAAAGCACAATTCTTGTTCATATTTTCACTGTCCAGAAGTTACCTTTGCATATTGCAGCTAATTTGATGTTTTGTTAATTATTAAGGCAGAGTATCAATACTCAATACTTTTAAGATAAACTATCGACTGAAATTACAGTACCAAGTATCAAAACGTCTCCAGAAAAAACGATGTCTGCAATCGATCCAGATTTAGGAAAAAAATACTATTTGCATGGTTTTGCTCGCAGCCAATCACCACAAGCGTTTTTCGATTTAATGCAACATGTGATTGGCCCATTTTTGCAACAGCTAGCACCCATACAATCCCAGGCGGGATTGCCTGCATGCACACAGCCAAAGAACGTATATTGCCAAGAAATTCAAGTCAATTGCTCGTTCCATTGCAACATCTACACCCAGCAGCAAAGCTACTGCTACGGCGCTACGCTTCTGCCATTTTGGGACTGAAAGCGACAAAAACTTCCACCTAAAAAGTGCCGTACAAAAGTAAAACAAAATTATTTCTATTCTATTGTGATATTCTAACGAAATGGCCTGTGTTGAACAATCAAATATTATAATCCTTTTCAGTCCAAAATGGCGGCAAGTGCTGTTGTAAAAAAAAACACCGGAGTTTCATCTCTTTGCTTCTATAGGTTACACTCTATTCACTGACACGGCGCTGAATACGGATGTGTCTGAGCCGGCAGCTAGCAGCTAAAGGTGCTAACAGTGCAAACAGCACTCACAAGGGCAACACTGCTGACAGAGCTAACCGTTTTAATCTGGGGGGAACTGGTGGGTGGCTGTTACGCTTCCACGACAATGAAGCCCCGCCACCGTGATTCAGGGGACGGAGTTATCAGTGGTAACAGCTGTATGAGAGCTCTGCAGTGTGGCGGAGATTAGCTAGCCAGTGGGACACACACACACACACAGCTTCCATTCACGTGATGGGTATAGAATGCAGTACGCTATTGGTATCGGTATCACTTTAAAGGTTTAGGGTTGGTTAAGAAAGAGAAACTAGCAAGAGTTCACTCGATTTTAAAATGATTCAACCGAAAAACCCAGCCCAGTGTTGCCAACTATTTTCCAATGAAAGTAGCTAGCAGCACTACCTTCAAACGTTGCTAAATAAAGTGAGAAAGTTGCCAAGTCGGCAACACTAACAGTCTGTACGTTCAGGCCTCCCTCCAAAGCCACTCCCCCAAAATTATTATTATGGACATAAACAATGAACAAGGCTATAAGGCAGGCAGGTAGTCCGTTCAATCATCTGGATGTAGCCTAATGAGAATTTCAAAAAAATATAAGGACATTTTTATTTTAAGGGTACTGGTATTGGTACTGGCATCGTAATTTTTAAAATAATACCCAGCCCTATTAATTATGCCTGTGTTGTGAATAATTTGTTACCTTCCTTGCTAAGAAAACTCTGACCTTGTGCTCAAGATTTGTAGCACCGGTCCCTGGCTCACCTTATCTGCGTGAGAAGGCTGTGAACCATCCAGTGCCTCTTTCTTATCTATGCCGGCGTCATATACCCGCTCAAGCTTTATATATCTAGATTGTAATATATCATAGTGTATATTCGCTAAACTTTAGAGCATTTTGACTGAACCCTGCCGTCTCGTGTCACTTTGTTCTCCGAGCTCGTCACTGCTTTCAGATTCAGCTCACAAGGGCCAAGCCTGTAGATTACAGATTAGAAGGATACGAACCACAGAAAGAATTGGGATCTGATTGTTTTCCATTCACAAGTTTTCACATGGACATGGTTTTACTGGAACAGGTGGAGAATTTGTTACAGTTAATTTGCAACATTTGTCAAATCATTGGGGGGAAAGAAAAGCAAATTACACCCCAAATGTATGAGCATGAGCATTAGGATGCACAGGCATTTCAGCAATGTGATTTGTTACCTTATATCAAACCAAGACAGGCCACAGCCATGTGGACCCACAGCTCCAATCCTCATTTTCCAGCCACCGGCTGTTCACAGGCTTTGCTTACATGCCGTAGAGGAGCATATGACGCCTCAAAGCATCTGTTCAAATGGACCTTCTGCAAAATATTGAAACAGCGGGCGGATACACGTTGCTACTACTGTACCTACCTACTGTGTAGTCATCACTTTAAAGTTTGTTTTTAGGAACTTAAAAGACAGATTTTCTGTGGAGTATTACTTTGAGTAACAAGCACTCACCACCAGCGGGCTTAGAAGGTGGCTCTGAACAGTTTGTAGCACTCATTTGCGGAGGACTACAGCTGTTTTCGGCTTAGATTTACTGCTGTTTCATTTTCATTGTTGACCCAGCTTTATAGTTGAAAAAATGATCACGATGTCACAGAAACATATCAACCCACTCTTGCAGCATTATCTACTTCTCCATTGTGCTTCTGTATGCTCAATACTGGTATTCAAACAATGATGTTTTTGCCAAAGTTGACTAAATACGTATACAGCTTCCATTTGTTGCTAGAATGGTCATTCTCAACCAATGTACTGTAAGCAAAGGTGGGTGCGTGCAACAAACCCATAGACTGTATAACGGCCGTTGCCATGTTGTTCCATGGTGGAGCGGTGGTCGTGTTGCTCTGGCTCTATCTATCTGGCGTGGAGAGGAGGTTGTGTTGCTCTGGCTCTATGGCGTGGAGCGGAGGTCATGTTGCTCTGGCTCTATCTGTTTGGCGTGGAGAGGAGGTCGTGTTGCTCTGGCTCTATGGTGTGGAGAGGAGGTCGTGTTGCTCTGGCTCTATTGGTTTGGCGTGGAGAGAAGGTCGTGTTGCTCTGGCTCTACCTGTTTGGCGTGGAGAGGAGGTTGTGTTGCTCTGTCTCTACCTGTTTGGCATGGAGAGAAGGTTGTGTTGCTCTGGCTCTATCTATTTGGCGACGCCAGGAAGCTGCTTGACATTCTCCTGGATCAACCTTCTCACATATGTTCACATTATATGTATTCATTTTTGTCCTATAGATTGTCTATGTTGTATTTTCATTATGTTGTTACTCTGTACATACAAGATCTATTGCACGTCTGTCCATTCTGCTGTTGGAATCCAGTTTAACTGTTGTCATCCACCGCAAAGAAGTAACTTTAAGTTACAAACTTTCCAGAGCCACTTTACACGTCCACAGGAGCTGAGTCTTTTTAATTTAATTTAAAGAATATCTGAAGTTGCGTTCAGCAGAAAGCAAAGCAAATTTTCACCTCACGCATTTGCAAAAGTTTGACCACTGGACCATTTGTGCAGTTTGTGTGGATTCACTCCAAACGGCCAATGTACCGATTGTACAAGACATTAGGTTTAAGCTGCAACTGACGCACTGGCCGTGTTTATGGGTGTGTGACTGCGTGTTTGTGGTTAGCTCATCCTCCGACTGAACTCAACTGAAACTGGTTCTTTCTCTCTGGTCTCCAACCTTTTCCCTCTCGTCTCTGTAAGTTTACGCTGCAGATCCATGAAGCCAACGGATAAGCACAGTTTTTTTCATTCACGTTGAAACATTCCATGTCTAATTGTTGCATCTCTCTATTGACTTTCTATGCAATCACGCCTCCTCTAAAATCCGCCCTGTGTCCTATCTGAACACACAGTAAGATTCAGCAACAGCGTGTTTGTGAACAAAACTTCTACCTGAAACTCAGCAAAGCATGCTAAATTGTGGAATAGACAGTATTTTCTATTTAGATTTATAAACCTAAGCATGAATATGATAAAAAAAAAAAAAAAATCAGGATACTGACTAAAATCAGTGTCATGGCTGTCTTCTTGTGCAGTGCTCATGGTGTAGCACCTGCATACAGATAAAGAGCTTCCAGCTGCGTTTCCATATCTCAAAATGATCAAAATTTCCAAAGCTGGTGAGCCCTCAGAGCCCCAGCAGTATTTTCCGGGCTTGACCTGCGGATGGTCGCAGCAGCCGTCAGCTTCTGAAATAACTCTCCATGTTCCACACGGGTGTCGGCCTGGTTTTTACAAGCATAACTCCCTTCCCGCTCCTTCCATCCAGAGAATGTGAGCGACATGCCAGTCAGACGGGACATGGACTGGACCCCTTTTTCTGCTCCGCTGGACAGAGAGTCATGTTGACAAGCTGCTGCAGAAAGGCAAAGGAGCGTCTGTCCTTTTGTGGAGCAGCGAACCTTGAAAGAACAACACAAACAAATTCGAGTGCAACAGCAAGGTCCCTCACGCAATTACAGAAGATGCAACGTGCCCCTCATAATGATTCAGACGGAAGAGTTTTCCCGCTTTATAACTTCTTCCCATGAATCATCACTGGTTGACTTCAAGAAAAACACCAATCTGCTGCAGCATCCGCGTGTCTGTATACCTAATGAGACAATCACAAGGTTAAATTAACAATGGCATTCTCGCATAAATAAATGTCAGTGATTTGGCGTAGCGTTTGTGAGGGCGTTTACATTTCCTGTTCCAAACACCCAAGGCCTATAATCTTCTCAGCACACCATAAAAAACCTAATAGGTCTCCATAGATTTGCATATAATAACATTTGCTTGTACTAAAATATTTATTGTAGCATGATTAATGTGGGAATAAGAATAATGAATACTGGCTCATCAATTATACATGTTCAGGGGTGATGAATCAATCAGATATGATTGTTAACAACATATCTGGTTAAAGTCACATAAAGTTATGAAACAGCTGCATAAACTCTCGGCTCATCGAAAGAACTATGTGGGTCGTGTCTAGAAGGTAAGGTGAGTTGGGAAACTCTCACGAGATGGTTAAGGTTAGTTAAAGGGACTATTTGTAAGAATCACAAATTGCTTGTTAACAGCGACACCTGTGGCCATTAAGTCAACGAAAGTCAGCGTCCTGTTGCTCGCGCTTGTGCTCCCTCTACATAGACATGAACGAGCATCGCTCAAAACAGTGAGGCGACACACGTCAGCTAAAACCACAATATCACTCTATATTTCAGCTGCTTAGCAGTAATGTTAGCTGACCAGACGAAGGTCTCTCCATGAATCACTACTGATCCTAGTGTTGGCTTTTCCTTCCTCAGCCTCCCGACCGCGGCCGGAGGGAACAGGGGAGACACCGGAGTTTTGGTCGGAGACGATAACGTTTCTCTCTGCGGAGCCCCGTCACTTCACAAGACACGGGAAACCTCTGTTGGTCTGGAGGAGCTGCAGCAGTTATTTCTGCACAAACGTCCACTGTATATTCACTAGATATTCTCAGAGCTAAACTAACTCTTCTGCAGTGTGGAGTGTGCGCGCATGCACGTGAGGTGGAGCGAGCTGACCGAGAACGAGCGCTGTGTGTGAGTGAGGCAGGCAGGCAGAGGAGCAGAGTACAGCAGAGACTCTGGAGACCAAAGCTACGGTCTCCTCCGCGTCCTCCGACTGCGGCCAACACTGTTTAACAGACGGGCTTCACTAGATACAACTTTGTGGTTTTGGTGCTTCCGTGTAGTTTGTGTTGGAGTCTTGTCTAAACAGTGTAGCCACACGCGAGCGTGCATGGGACACGGACCCGGATTGATTTATACGTGTATGAAGTTACAAACAGTCCCTTTAAGGTTAGGATAGGTCGTCGGGCAGCGAGTCTTGCGAGAATTTTTCCAAGTTTTTGCAGATTTCAGATCAAGTCAGATTTTGCATTTGCAGGTTACCTTCTAGACAAGTCTTTGAATGATATACTCATAGCCTACACTAACAGGCGACCTCTGGGAGTAACATAAACATGACAGTAAAAAAGCACTTAATATATTAAAACACAGGACATAGGGCTTGAACATACAAAATTAATTTCACAGGTTCCATTTCCAATAACTATGTTATTACTAGGGCTGTCAATAGATAAAAAAATATTTAATCGCAATTAATCGCATGATTGTTCATAGCTAATCGTGATTAATCGCAAATTAATCTCAGTTTTTTTTTTTCAATTCAAAATGAACCTTACAGGGAGATCAACAATTATCAACAAAGGAGTGGTTATGTACACATATATATATACTGTATATACACAGTATACTGTATATGCGTATAATACGTATATATATACTATTATTATTATTAGAAAATCAATTAACAACACAAAACAATGACAAATATTGTCCAGAAACCCTCACAGGTACTGCATTTAGCATAAAAAATATGCTCAAATCATAACATGGCAAACTGCAGCCCAACAGGCAACAACAGCTGTCAGTGTGTCAGTGTGCTGACTTGACTATGATTTGCTCCAAACTGCATGTGATTATCATAAAGTGGGCATGTCTGTAAAGGGGAGACTCGTGGGTACCCATAGAATCCATTTTCATCCACATTTCTTGAGGTCAGAGGTCAAGGGATCCCTTTGAAAATGGCCATGCCAGTTTTTCATCGCCAAAACTTTGCGCAAGTTTGGAGCGTTATTTATCCTGTTTGTCGACAAGCTAGTCTGACATGGTTGGTACCAATGAATTCCTTAGGTTTTTGTAGTTTCATATGATCCAGTATCTTCACTCTAGCATTAAAACTGAGTCTGCTACATCGTTAAAAATCACAAGTTGCGTTAATTGGTTAAAGAAATTAGTGGCGTTAAAACTAATTTGCGTTAACGCGTTATTATCGCATTAACTTTGACAGCCCTAGTTATCACACACATCAGTCTACAAGGCTCAAGCAGAGGCCATACGGGGTTGGTTTTGTGAACTAGTACTATTGACCTACCAACTTCATATGAGTTGTGGTGATGCTGAAGTCAGATCAATGGTGCCAAGTCAATAGCAGGACAGTGATTTCCAACACCACACTATAGCCACGATTAGTGATTTACTGACCTGTTTGCATGTGGAATGGAGCCTCTGAGAACGTTTCAATTACAAAGTGTTTTTCTTGTCTGTCCCCTCTCAGCTGTTTCGATTTAAACACTAACTTGGGAAATTCAATATGGTGCCATGCCCCGAGAAATCCAGCCTATTTTCTGGCCTGTCAAATTCTGAACTGTTGGCGCAACAAACAAAACAAAGACTGACCCTGTAGACGAGGATAGATACAGAGCCCTTTTTTTGTTTGTTTCCAACGAACATGCTTCCATTGTTGTTGCATCATATTGCTCTGCAGGAACTGTGGCTTTGGAGTGTTTGTTTTTGATTAGGAATGTTTAATGGCCTCTACACATTCAATTATCAGCAGCCTGCTCCGCCAGTCGATAGTCATCCTCTCATTAATGGCCCAGAACTGATTACCAAGGACAGAGAGAGAGATGGCTGAAATGTTATTCATTCAAAGCGCTAATTAAATCCTCCTAGGTGGGACTTTCACTCCCACTAGAAACTTTGCCAGCATTTTACTAAGTACCACTTATAGTGATAGTATGCCTAAAAATAACTGATGGGGAAAAAAACATGCCTCTGGATTTCTCCGTAGCCTCGCCGTCTAAGGCTACATCTATGTTTTAACACGAAAACGATCTCTGTGCAGACGAGCGTTTTAGGTCCGTTTAACAATTTATCACAGTTTATACTACCACGCCTGAAATGCATATCACATGACCATTCACGTACACTGGTGTGTACCGCGTGCCGGTGTAAACAGGAAGTAGCACTGGACATGGGAATTGATGCAAAGTGCTCAAATAATAGCTTGCCTCCTCTGCGTGTAGGCAGTAGTAGCATTATAAAATGCAGAATTTAAAGCATCAGTAGGTAGGATTGTTAGAAAAGTTATTTTTATATAAAACAGTCACTATATCCTGACATAGAGGTAATGCATGAGACCGGTAATCTGAAAAAAAATCATGTGCCTCTGTGTCCTCTGGTGCTCCTAATGGCATCTGAAAGATTTCACAGACCGGAAGAAAACAACCAATCAGAGCCGAGCTGGAGCTTTGTCGTCTCTGAGCAGCTGTCAATCACTCGCAAACTCCGATCAAACGGTCAAACTAGGCAGCGATGATCAAATATGAATCAATATTCTGTTACTTTAACGCCTATTTCTTGCCTCAAATGTTCTCAGAAACATCTTGTAGTGTACTGTTTAGAGTAAAATGAGAAAGTTTGTGACCCGGCAGCCATTTTGAGATAAGTTGAGGAAATACCAAGCACCGCCCACCAGCCGGAGCACACTTTTTCACTTTACAGCTAAACAGTACACTACAAGATGTTTCTGAAAACATTTGAGGCGAGAAATAGGCATAACAGTCACAGAATATTAATTCATATTTAATCTTTGACCATTTGATCAGAGTTTGCGAGTGATTGACAGCTGCGTCCGTTGAGTGAACAGCCAATAGGAACACTCTCTCTCTGAAATGACCTGTGATTGGCCAAAGTTTCCAGTCACGGGCTAGATTTTTTAAAGTCTAAAAACAGAGCCATGAGGAGGTGCAGAAGTCTAGTTTTCTCTTAGAACACTTACACTTACAATATGCTGAAAGGTTATTATGGAATTTATGCCCAATGATACCAAGAATATTCTGCCTACTGCAGGTTTAACCACCCAACAGCTGCTAGCATAGACAACAAGGTCAACAACACTAGCAACTTGCTATCCATGTTGAAATCAACCACCGGCGGTCGAGGCTGATGTCGTTTGTTTTCTCCAAGAAACGGTTCATCTGACGGGGCGTGACGAATCAGGGAAGGACACGACATGACTGATGAGAGCCAATCAAGAAGTGAACGTGGGTGTCTGCGTCATCGTTTTCAAAGGTTTCCGTTTCTGTCTGTCCAGACTGAAACGTAACACCGGAGTTTTAAAACTAAAACGGGGTCAGCAGCGTTCGAAAAAGGCCTGAGTAGTGTGGATGCTAGCTGTTACGGTCTCAGAGTGACCGTTCGTTATTGTTATTGTGTATAATGTTGTGCTGCGTTCTCCCTTTTGCTCTTTTCTTTTGGTTCACTCTGCTGTCCCTCCACTCCAAGATGACATCACGTCTGGGGGATCCCCTTCAGGGCGACGCCTCCGGACCGACCTCAGGTGGATGCCCTCAGTTTCCCGCCATTTGTGGTCCTGCCTTCGATACTTCACCGCTTCTTATCCAATCACCAGCCTGCTGTGCCACATGTGAAGATTTAAAAGCCAGCTGTGACTAGGCCATGGCGGGCAGTGATTACCATTGATCTGTCCCCCCTGTGCCTCCCGAGTGTATTGTAAATTGTTAACTAGTATATTGTGTACAGGTCCAACTGGAGTCAGTGGACTGTAGATTATCGGAAGTCAACTAGTCTGAAGGTACTCGTTTGTGTTTATTTTTCCTTTTGAGTAGAGCAATTGTTAGTTGTCTGTTTGTTAGGGATTATTCAGGGCTAGGGTGTGTGCTTTTGTTTCCTCATTTTCGCGACACCCAAAACCCTTGTTTTTTGGTTGTTATAATCCAAACCATTGCAGCCTTTATTTTGCTTCAATTTCGGTCACGGCAATAAAAACAAGTGATTGCCTGATAACACCGGCTGTATGTTACTTCCTTTATCCCTACACCACCACTGGGTTGTAACACCAGCATAAATGTAGCAAAAGTTATGCGTTTTAAAACAAAAACATATCAGTGTGGATGTGGCCTAAATAGTTCTTTGTGCTGCTGCCGCTGATTGAGCTGAAAAGTCATATTATGGTCTTGGTTTTCTGTATATCATTCAGGCGTACACACGTAAACTACCTCAGATGTATTTATATTCTCGCTGCCGCCAAAACTCTCAATGAAGGAACGTGGCTCAAAATATAGCCTTGTGAAGCAAAACCGTATCTGATAGATATCGATGTCATGTCAAAACCTTTTTTCTGCAAGTGTTTCTTTTTGTTGAAGATGGTGTAATAAATACCAGAAAATATTTTCTGTCTCTTTTTTTTGCAGTCATGGGTGTGCAGCTCCTTCCTCTGTCTCTTCACAGTAAGTGGAATTAATGAACTTGCTGCCAAACAAAGTGAAGGACCTCCTCTTGATGGAACACTTTCCTCTATAGTCTGGATCAAATGATAGCCTACACATCCTCATACTGTACTGTACTGCACAACGTCTGTGCTGAGAGGAACCGTTCTGTTAAAGACTTTCAAAGGCTGAACTGGGCGCGCTGCCAAGGATCCATTGTTCCTGTACTGGGCCTTTTCTGGTTTAAGCTCTCCCACCAGCACTGGGAGGAGACGATTCACACGGGTATGAAAACTTTTTGTGTCAGAATTAATTCTACCGGAAATGTCAGCAATGAACAGGGATTTTACTTTTGCACCCATGACTTCCAACCTCAATTTGCTTTGCTGTTATGATACACCAACTTTGGCAAACAATAAAAGGATTTTTCCTGGGTCATTTTCCTTCCCCGCTTTCCTTCCTCGCTTCCTCACTCTTCTGTGCTCGTTCACTTTGTCTCATTCATTTCTCAAGGTCCAAGCTCCGCCGTCTATTGATGTGGAGAGTTATGGCATCTAAAGGATGCTGAATGTTTCGCAAGTTTTGTTGGATTCATTCAACATAAAGTATTCTTTATATGTCCATAATTTGTTTTTACACTCTTTTCTAAATATTCATAATTTTTATAATCTATTTGTAGAGCACGCTTCAAAAACAAAGAGTTTCTCATGAGGTAAATGGGAAAATAATTAGAGCAATAGGTAACATTTATATGTGTCCTAATCCCCCTGTCTCCCCTAAACCCTAAACCCTGAACCATCAGGGATTTTATTGACATCACCTGGTAGCCTATAGTGCTTGAGTGTGAGAGGCTGCAAGGGCTCAAAATGGTATAAATAGGAATGGGACAGCACTTTGTGACACATCACGTTACCGTGACAACATTAAAACAGGATACGTATAATTGTGGGTTTTGGACTTTTATTTTACTTTTTTTTTTTTTACTTTCTTCATGGCCAAAGCAATTAAGGGGTCGGTCCCTGATTTGAATGTGTTCCAGGCTCTTGCTTTAGCCTACAGAGTGGATGAAAGGTAATTGTCAAATAATCAATTTACTCGTTTTTTTTGTCAAAACAGCATCATTAAAGGAACAGTGTGTAGGATTTGGGGGGATCTATTAGCAGAAATGGAATGAAATATTCATCACTACGTTTTCATTAGTGTATAATCACCTGAAACTAAGAATGGTTGTGTTTTTGTTCGCTCAGAATGAGCCTTCATATCTACATAGGGAGCGGGTCCTCTTCACGGAGTCCGCCATGTTGCAGCCTGCAACATTAACCCAGAATGGACTAACCAAACACTAGCTCTAGTGAGAGCCTTTCACATTTTTACGTTTCAATTTCATAGTTCTCCGACATGCTTGTGAAACTGTGGTAACGTAAGCCACAGAGTGCTGCCAACCGCCGTCTGACTTTCGTTGCTCCTGAAGTAGTGTTATTATGGTAAGGATGTCCTCTGAGCGAGGCCAACGGCGTTACCACGGTTTTGCGCTCGGCGGCTCACGGAACCGCAGTCTTGGAAAGGGAGGAGTGAGCGGAAGCAGTTGTTTGCAATCGCACCTAGATGCCATGCTAGATGCCGCCAAATCCTACACACTGTACCTTTAAGGACAGATTTTAAGAAATGGTTGATGAATAAACTAGGTGTGTGATATATCCTATGCTTTCATTCCACTGTATTAATGGTTTTAATGTACCATCTTAAATCCTTAATGTTAATGTAGTGTTTTTTTTACGCTTCCGCGCTTCCCCTGGTAACGCCGTGTTTAACGTCTCAACACTGTTAATTGTGGGTAAATGCCTCAGGAATGCAGACTTAAGGAAAGTGTGTATAAAGGGCTCAAAATGTCCATTGTGCGCCTTTGAGCACTTGAAAATTTGACAGTGGGACGGCCCTGAGCGCTCGCGGACTTAGTAGGGAAAGCGCTTCAAAGTCCGTGAGTCCGTGAGTGTGGACATTGGGATTGGGCCACTATGAGATTTCACTAAGATCATAGCAATAAAGATGTGACAGTAAAAGAAAGGAAGAAGAAAGCCATTGGTTGTTTTTTATCCAATTTAAGAAAACAGTAGAATATACATTCTCCAAAATTGAATATATATTGATATTAGCAGAGTTATGGTCATGTGCAGGGAAAGTTTTACCCTGAACTTATCTTGCAGGAATTGCTAATGTCAATACAGTAAAGAACCGTTCCGAATTGACACTCGTATAACTGGAAATGTGAGTTTAGAATTTATGTCCCATATTGTACATTCGCCATAAGCATGTTTTGAATTGAACAAAGTTTTTTTTTTATTGCTTACGAGTTCAACTTTTTATTTGTAACAGGAAGATTGTGTTATTTTATCTTTCAAAAGTTACATAGCCTCACTTTAAATATTATATTTGGGTACTATTAAGCCATATACTGCTATAGCTGCTAATGATACTAAAGGACACTTGGTTTGGCATCCTATCCCTGTAGGCAAAGTATTCAGACATCAACATTACTCTTGCAAATGTTGGAAACTGCAGGTTTCCTTTGAGCTCTGGAATTTCCACCAACTGAACAACCTCAATCAAGAGAAGTGACATTATACTTTTAACGCTTCATTCTACCAACTACAGCCTTGTTGTGGTATGCTGTTTGGTGTGGAGGAGCTGTTGTGACAGTTAGCAGTAGCTGCTACTGTATACGCCCCGCTATCACTGACGCTCAACGCTAGCACATTTACCGCCTCGTGTCTAGGAGGCGGCCGTGAACGCATCCTCCGCCCGTCTCTTCCCCATAGAGACACGCCGCTTTGGATTTCCATCAAGGCTGCTTTTAATGGGAGCTGTTGTAATCACCGCTTGTAGGCCTACAGGCGTCTCTGGTTTAATCTTGGTTCCGAACTCCGCCGGGCCCTCGGCTCTCTTATGTGTCAGCCCTGCTTTCATCACATGAGGAAAACTCAACATGGAGGAATACCTTCAAACCACTGAAATATGTATAGGTGTACCCTGAAACCGACCAAAGTGTGCAGTTTGTGCCTGTTGAATGGGCAACTTGGGTGCCTTGAATTTCAACACAGCGCAGCAGCACCTGCACACTGTGTTCCACTTTGGTCTTCACCTCCAACAGGAAGGGGGAAAGAGATGTGTGACAGGGCTCACTGTCACCGCTGAGAAAAGCAACAGTACAGTAACAAAGTATCTCAGCCTTGTGCCCCCCCACCCCCACCCCCACCCCCACTCTCTCTCTCTCTCTCGGTTTCTGTCTATCTTTCAGCTCCTTTGATGCGTTTCCATGAGAACAGTGAGACAGAACAGGTAGGTGGTGTTGCCCCTGGTGTAAGAACAACCAAACTGAACAGAGAGGAAGCAGTGCTGGAAGATTCCTGTTATGTGTCTTTCCAGCCAGTGCAAGGCAATTCAAGGCAAGGCTTTGTGGCCTTGCACATGCACAAACAGATCAATACAGCACGCACCTATATCATCACACACACGTGTCATTCCTGTTATGCAGCAACATTTCAGCCTCATGATTTTTGAGGCTGAAACGTCTACAGCATTGGCAGCATTGGCAGAGCATTTTGGCAAATTTTTCTTGGGCGCTACCCACATAATCAGCTGTGCTGCTCATCCCACAAATGCATGTTCCTTACAAGTTGGACATCATTGCGAAGGTAAATAAACAGGCTTTCCAACGATGTAAAATACAATGCCAATTAGCATTGTAACAACAGAGATATAATCGAACAAACACAAGTTTCCGAACTTTTTTTTCCCAGTTTATATATAAAGTATATATTAGGGCTGTCAAAGTTAACGCGATAATAACAAATTTAGTTTTGACGTCACTAACTTTTTTCTTTAACGAATTAATGCAAATTGCGATTTTTAATTTGTAGTTAGTTTTAAAGCTAGAGTGAAGAAACTGGCATCATATGAATCAACTACAAAAACTACAAAACCTAAGGAATCCATTGGTACCAACCATGTCATACTAGCTTGTTGCGATGGACGTTAAATAACGCTTCAAACATACTAAATTTTGGCGAGGAAAAACTGGCATGGCCATTTTCAAAGGGGTCCCTTGACCTCTGACCTCCAGATATGTGAATGTAAATGGGTTCTATGAGTACCCACGAGTCTCCCCTTTACAGACATGCCCACTTTATGATAATCACATGCAGTTTGGGGCAAGTCATAGTCAAGTCAGCAGACTGACACACTGACAGCTGTTGTTGTTGCTGTTGTTGCCTGTTGGGCTGCAGTTTGCTATGTTATGATTTGAGCATATTTGTTATGCTAAATGCAGTACCTGTGAGGGTTTCT
>CAKAKR010057606.1:7061-63976 GCA_916700685.1 Adelosebastes latens
GGTGAGCGGAGGGGTCTTGAATCACCCTGAAGAGGTTCATTTTGCAATAATGACCCGCTCGCTGAACATTATACTGCTATAAAGAAATAACAGACCGTAGAATGTCGTAATTGACCAATCAGAATCGAGTATTCAACAAAGCGGTGTAGTAAATTATGGTAGAGTGGAGTGAGATGAGCTGACTTGTTTCGCTGGCAGACAGTTCCCTTAGTCAGTCTCCTGTGATGGATGTGAATAACACCTCTTTTACACAACAAGCACCAAACATAGGGCTGCACGATTATGGCCAAAATGATAATCAAGATTATTTTGATCAATATTGAGATCACGTTTATTTATCACGATTATTTATAGATTTTAGAGCCGAAATATTTTTATTGCAATTTCACATTTAGATAAACAGAGCGCTGCTTTCACTTCCATGTTGTGCTACATTCCAACAGTAACTCTAAATGTTATCCTTTTACTTTGTTACTGTCATCTATAGTGGTTATTTTCATAAAAACACTTGCAGTTGTGACAAATTGTGAGCTTTATTTCTTCTTCACTCACACTGAAGAACTTCCACACTGACGACATGTTGTGTGTGTGTGTGAGACTTACTGACTGTGCCGCTGTGTGCCGACGTAAAAGCATCATGTGGCGGCTGCACATGTGTGTGTGACTGGCAAAGGAAACGGATATATGAGACAGCTGAAAACCGTGCGGCTTCAATCGGCTGCTGACTGACGGAGCATCTCTAGCTGTTAGTTTAGGAAGCACTTGATTTATGCAGCGGAGTTCTCTATGAGCGGAGCACACATTTTAAATGTCAGTATCGCAGTCGATCATGTTCATTTAAGCCAAAATTGTGATCGCGATTAATATTCGATTAATTGTGCAGCCCTAACCAAACCGTAGCAAAGCTGAGTGTCAATTCTTTGTCAGTGGACCAGAAATGGGTGGAAGCAAGCCAACGTGAAAAGAAGATATCAGTCTTCTGTTCCGAAAAATATTGATTGACAGCATGAACCAACCGATAAAGTGAACTGAACCTGTCAGTTTGTACAAAGATTCAGAGCCTAGAGAAGCAGTGAGCTGCCCTCATTCACTCTGCACAGTGGACGGCAGCAACCGCCCACTGTGTGTCTGAATATGTGATGAGATTAGCCAGCTTTTATATCCTGTTTCCCTTATTTTTTGCAGTAATTGTAATGTGCCTATTTGTATATGCTAGTTTAGAGAGCAGGTAATCCTCTGGTTACACTGTGGCAGGTCTGAGTGCATACCTGGTGTAGAGCTGAATTGATTTTCTGAGGAAATGTTGCTGTGGAGCACGGAGGAACAACTACAACGGCATACAAAGTGGAAGCGGATGTTCTGCTGACATGGCGTATTGAGTGTAACCATAGCATGCTGTAACCATAGCAACATTTATTACAGACCAAAGGTGGTAAATGGCTCGTTTGTAATTTCTTGCTTTAACTTTATCCTGACATTATTTGGCATTACTTTTGACTTATTCTTCACATATGAGTGGAAAATGGTTTAATCGTCATATATGTCATATTACAACGTAATATCATAATGTTCAGCTACTAGTCTGATGCTCCTCTGGTGCAGAAATGATCTGAATCAGCACTTTGTGTTTGCCCTGATAGTAGAATAGGTTGTCACACTGGCTCATTAGCATGTGTAAAGGATTTAACTGTCCCATGAGGAAAATTAGGAGAAACAGCCATATTTCACTGAAGGCTGAATGTAGCCTGTGTGTTTGGGCTGCTCTTAGGAGAAACTTCTGCTGTGACCTCAAATGTGTGGTGTATCGATTAATATTCATTCACCTACAGTCACGTGTCACCATCCAGTAGGAGCCAAAACTGTTTCTAATACTTTATTGTTCCGTCCTTTAACTTTAACACAGTTTCAAGATCATCCAGAGGTTGAGAGAGAAGGGAAGGCATCTGCCTATTGAGCGATGAGGAGAAGAGGATCGATGATTGAAATAAAGCAAGCTATCTCTGTCTGCGGGTATGCGTGTAAATGGGTATGTCCTCGCTCATCCGATCGACTTCACACTTGGCGGGTGTATTTCCGGGTACCCCATGAAGTGCATTGTCGAATTTAGTGCAATTTGGACACGCGACACGTTCAATATTAATAAAGTTTGAATAAATATGCGACCAGCGCTCCGTGCAGCAGCAAGGGGCTTCAGGGCTCTGCAGACTGAGATGAGCATGTCGTCTGCAGCGGACAGACTCAGTTAACTTTTGCTGCTGGATCCTGGATATATCCTTCTAACGCTGGATAATGTTACAACCAAACTTTCCTTCGCTTCTGCAGCTGGCATACTCATCGATTACAATCATACGAACGTTATAGCCTATGTCACGTGAATGCTGGATAAAACGTACAACCGGGTACTTCCTTAATTTCCCTGGAGTCAACACACGCGGAAAGCCAACTGGAAGCAGAATCAAACCTGAGTGTATTTCACAGGTATGACCGTGAGTAAGCCGCGACTGGGGTGTGTTTTCCCTGTGAGTAAGACTGTATTTCCCCGGTGTCAGACTTGATACTAACTTATAATACTAATAACGTTACTGCCGCTAATCAAATCCATGCCCTTCTTCAGTGGTTATGTGAATTATACTCCTACAAATTTTTAACAATTGTCATCAAATTTGGTACAGAACATTTCTGGATCAAGCCGGGAAAAGTTACTGTTTTGGATCTTTGATGTTCCAAACAGTTTTACTATAGCTGGCCCTCAAAGTTAGCTCAAATGCTCTGGGCTTATATTACAAAAAAAATGTCATATCTCCTGAACGCTTTGTGTTATTGCCACCACATGTGGTGGAAATGTGTATATATGATGTCTGAGTGTCCATGACAAATTTGGTGCCATTTGGCCAATGGGTGGCGCTGTAGCAGCCACGTTTAGTTATCAAAAAAAAGGAATCTCTGTCTATCTGTGTATGTATGTCTATCTGTCCTTCACATATCTTGGGAACCGTTCATCCTATCAACTTCACACTTGGCGAGTGCAAGCAGCCATACCATGGTTCTCGACAGCGCTGCAAACAGCCCTACTCGGGGCCAAGCAATCAGCCTGTTTCAGACAGGCACATGCTCTGAACGGGCACTTCACCAGTGAAGGATAAAAGACAAGTTTTTCTTTCAAATGCTTTTCCTTTATGGGCACCTGCCCTGCAATAGAGCGAGGGGAGAGAGTTGCAAAATATCACTACAGGCTCCAATTTGACCAATTTATATCAAACCAGAGAACACACACGCACCCGCACAAACTCAGACCTCCCTGCTATTAAAGCCAATTTAATCACTGATCATAAGCCTTATCAGACTTAAAAGGCCTGCGTAAACTCAGACATTCATTTCATTTCATCTCTGCTTTAGAGGGAAAGTTGTGCTAGTACGCGTAGTCGGTATTAAACATCTCACGCCTGCCAACTATCTAATGCTCCAAAAGAAGATCAAGATCAGAGCTGGCTCAGTCTGCGAGTGCAATAACTTCTACAGAGTTGTGCTGACGGCTTGTTGGTATAAATACAGCATTGGCCCAATTGTGACAAAGTAATTCTTCCTGCTGTTTACATTACTAATAATATTTTTGGTGAAAAGAGGAAAAGTGGGATAAAGGAAAGATTTTCAGCTATGGATTAGTATATATGTGCTTAGACATTAAGTAATAGTTGATTTGATTTCCAAAAGTACTTCATGGCAATAAAATATAGACTTAATTCATTTTAGAACAAGACTTGACATAAATGTTTCCTATCAGTTAATTAACTGAGCCATAATAGCGGCTCTGTGAGGCTGTACTTAAAGGTGCAATCAGCGATACAGTGAATATCTCCTCACCGTCCGCTAGCTGTCCGTTCTGTGTGTCCGCTGAAAAAAATATCCTGTGTTCATACACAGCCCTGGCTCTGTAAATGGTAAGCAAACAAAGTGGCTTGGACCTAGCCACACAACACTATTCCAGCCAATCAGCAACAGGGGGTGTTTGTGCTTGAGCACAGGACGGGGGAAAGGCCATAGATGTATAAAAAGAGAGGTAGTGGGAGCGAGAGGGGTGGTAAATCTTGAAAAGGGTATTTGTTTGGGTGTTGCAACACAGTCTCACGGCAGTCCGTGAAATAGTCACGAAATTTAATCTATTTGATTCATGTACATGGACACGAATTACCCTTTTTTACATGACGCTCACCACGACTTTCAACAACGTATTTTTCATGCGTTTTCCTAGGAATTTCCAGCAGCATGTGATGCCCGTGTCAATTTCCGCTCCAGTCTTTTCAGAATAAAACTACTTAGTTAGGTTCAGGAATAGATTGATTTGGTTAGTCTTAGGCAACAAACTATTTAGTTAGGTTTAGGAAAGAATCAAATTGGTTAGGCTTAGGCAACAAAACTACTTAGTTAGGCTTAGGAAAAGATCGACCTGGTTAGGCTTAGGCAACAAAAGTACTTAGTTAGGTTAAAGAAAAGATCGCGGTTTCGGTTTAAATAACACCGGATGTGGCGTAACTTAACTACGGAAGTTCCGTGACAAAAACGACTTATTGTGATATGAGTTAAAATAACTTCAGAAATGCTGTAACTTAAGTATGGAAGTTACTTGACAATTAAATCAACTTTGACTTGTGGTTTCACACGGGACACGAACGCCGGTCTCCTGGGCGAAAGTCCTGTGTTTTTGGGATTGCCGACTCCACCTTTTAAGCACAACGATGCTTTGACCTAAATGCTAACGTGAGGGCTGCTAACTCTCATACATTGACTCTGAGACTCACATTTTTTTTACACGCTCTCACGCCACACATCCATTTTCTCACATAGTGAAAAAAAGATTTATAACTGATAATGTCGTGTCGGGAAAAGAGGACACTGACAGCGCACGGACAGACAAGACAGAGCAGCACAGCGCTACAGCTACAGCTTGGATTTTGATGCGCGTCTATTCGTGCTGTTACGGTACCGGTACTTAGAGCGGCCAAAAGTACTAATACCAGCCGTCCCACGGTTGCGAGCTAAATGCGAGTTAAATGTTTGCAGGCAGGTAATTTCAGCTGTATGGGTTGCAGCTGGTAGTGAGAATCCCACATCCCACATCACAATAAATTGAAGAACGCTCGCGGTGATTGGCTGCGAGCAAAACGGTCATCTTTTTCTAGATCTGGGCACAAAAAGGATCGATTGCAGGTATCGTTGGACTGGAGAGGTTTCAATACTACTTGGTATTGGGTTGTTTCAGTCAATACCTTAAAGGTATCGAGTACCAATGCCCAGCCCTACTGATTGCATCTTTTTTTTCTGTAACTGCAACGGAATACAGTTTACTAATACTAATACAGTACTTTTTAAAATGTCCTAATTATGTAACGCCATTCCATGTATTCCATTACTTTCCAAGCTTGCCCATTTAGCAACTCTTTTTTGAGGCAAAAACCACCTCAAGTGAGCATAAACATTTTTTTTCGCAAGTCTTTATTTATTTATTATTATTTAACTTTATTTAACCAGGAATGAACTGGAATGAGTGACGACCAAAGGAGGTGCGGACGATTGGAATGACCATACTAATCCATTTGGTAGAATGTAAATTGCGGTTGCTGTTGGAGATATCGAGTAGTGAGCTTCAGAGAGTGAGTAGGGATCTGACGTCTGATAAAGAGTGATGGCCAGTTGACTAGAGAATACAGGTTACAGTGATGAGTGTTGTAAGGTTCCCCGGTGACAAAGCGAATGGCAGTATGGTAGATGACGTCTAGTTTTTTGAGAAGATTTTTGGTGGCTGATCTGTAGATCAAGTTGCCATAAACCGGGATTTGGAGGATTGTCATCTTAACCAAGGTGTGCTTTGCAGAGTGGGTAAAATATGCTTTATTACGGTATAGGAAACAAATACTTGCTCTGTCTTTGGAGAGTAACGCTTGATGTGCGTTTGTAAGGAGAGTGAACTGTCGAGCCAAATACCCAGGTATTTATAGGAATTGACAAATTTGAGTTCTGACCCATCCAGGGAGGAAGTTTTGTCGAATTTTGCCATTTCCATACAGCTTTTCTAACGTGATATTTCAAAATGCATGCAAATACGTTTATGGAAACACAGCTAGTGATACAAAACCTTTCAGAAGTTCTTCACAGATCATTGATGTAAAACAGAAATGAACAAAGGTCAGTAATCAGCCGAGGGAAACTCCCAGGAATGAAACATTCCTTTTTATTTCTTTTCTTTTCTTTTCTGTTCTGCATCAGTGATGTCAACACGGCTCGTCTGGGGTCGGCAGAGTTTATATGAATAACGCATTCATTTTAACTCTGAAACATTTCTATGTGGATAAAACATGAACCGTAATTTGAACAGTTGTCATCTGAGGAGGAAAAGGAGTCCTGTGTGGGAGGAACTTCAGCGTTTCAGAATGAAGCTTCAAACGACTGGCTTCGCACACACACACACACGCACGCACACAATCACACACGCACACACACACACACACACACACACACACGCTCTTCATCTCTCCTGTTCTCTCTTTTCATGTTAACAGGCATTGAACCGGCCCACAGAGGCTCCTTTTCACAGGTTGCTCACTCCTCCAAGTCAGTTACCTAAAGCCTTTCACTAACGAAGGACCTGCTGATTGGACGCCTTTCTTTCTTTCTTCCTTCTTTTTTTCTTTCTTTCATTTTTTTTCTTCCTGACTTTCATTCCACCCCATTCTGGGATCTTGTGCTCACCCTACAGTGATAACAGGCACTGGGAAAACACACACACACACACACACACACACACACACACACACACACACACACACACACACACACACACACACGAGTACACAGAGGTGTTAATGGAAAGTATTGTAGAGCAGGTTTCCCAGTCACACTGAAGAGTCACCTGACCTGGACCGGTCTAATTATAAGGTGTTGTTGTTCCTTTCTGGTCCCATGAACACACAGGAAGCCAGAGCGACACACACACAGGCACAAACTTAAATTAAAGCGGCAGTAGGCAGAATGTTTTTGGCATAATTCAGCAAAAATTCCATAATAACCTTTCAGCATAATATAACTAGGGAGCGCTGATCAAATATGAATCAATATTCTGTTACTATAATGCCTAATTCTTGCGTAAAATGTTTTCAGAAACATCTTGTAGTGTACTGTTTAGCTGTAAAATGAGAAAGTTTGCCCCGGCTGGTGGGCGGTGCTTGGGATTTCCTCAACTGACCTCAACATGGCGGCTGGGTCACAAACTTTCTCATAAATAGGCATTACAGTCACAGAATATTGATTCATATGTGATCAGCGCTGCCTAGTTTGACTGTTTGATCGGAGTTCACGAGTGATTGACAGCTGCTCAGAGACGGCAAGACTCCAGCTCGGCTCTGATTGGTTGTTTTCCTCTGGTCTGTGATATCCTGCAGATGCCACTAGGAGCACCGGAGGACACAGAGGCACATGATTTTTTTCAGATTACATGTCTCATGCACTACTGTCAGGATATAGTGACCGTTTTCTAAAAATAACTTTTTTAATCATATTTGTTCCAGTCTGCCTACTGCTACTTTAATATGCATGGAAGTATATACCGTATGCATACATTCATTTTCCCTTACTTTAGTTTCTTAATGAATTGCATGAGAAAACACACACACACACACATACACACACACACACAAACACACACACACACGCACACACATTGATGTAAACAGTCTCAATGGGACGTTGTTTCTCACGCAATGCGGCCTCTTCACCCTGAGTACCATCATTAGTTCTACACATGTTTTCAAGAGGAGGCACGTCAGAGGACAAAAGTTTCCATAGTGAAAGTTACCATAGCATCATATATAAACACTCAGTGGTACAGTACATGGTTGTGTGTTAGTGTGTGTGTGTGTGTGTGTGTGTGTGTGTGTGTGTGTGGAGGAGGCGGGGCGGTCGCGAGGAGCCATGTACATCATTCAGGGATGGATTGGCACCTGAAGAAAAATAGCTGCAGGTCTAATCAATTTGAATGTGTTCCCCTGAGATACTGCTCCGTGTGTGTTTGCGTGTGTGTGTGTTTCGTCAGGTGAGGTGAGCAGCAGGCATCAGCAGCATTTCAGTCCAGTCAGCAGTGATCTTGCCAGCCTCTGCACGACCAGACTCATGAATAGATCAGTACGTTGTGTGTGTGTGTGTGTGTGTATGTGTGTGAGTGTGTGTGTGTGTGTGTGTGTGTGTGTGTGTGTATACTACTGTGGGTGTTGGTCAATGCCATCTGCATTCTGTTTTCCCAAAGACTTTACATTATGGAGACTGTGAGTCTATCTCATGTATTGGATGTTTCAGTGTGTAACATGGCAGCGGCCCTGAACACGGTGCTGTCAGCGGGGCGCCACTGTGTAGTCGCTGCTCCACACAGCATGCCGCTTTGAAAGTGGAGCAAAGGGGAAAAGAAGAACTGTGATGATTTTTCACTGCATGCATACATGTAAACAACACCTGAGCTGAAAATATGGCACAAACACTGGTAGAGTTGGTAGAATAGCAAAGATTCATAAAGAGAGTTTGACATCAACTAACTGACTTTCAGTTCTCCAAGCCTGTGCTCTGTGAGCAATTTCACCTTATGTTAATTATGGTTATGGTACTACACTACTCTAAAAAAACGTAAGGGAACACTTAATCATCACAGTATAACACCAAGTCAGTTAAACTTCAGGGATACCAATCTGTCCATTTAGGAAGCACAAGTGATTGTGAATCACTTTCACCTGCTTTGGGGCAAATGAAAGTGACAACAGGTGCAATGGAAAGGCAACAGCAAGACAACCCCCCAAAAGGGAATGGTTTTGCATGTGGTGGCCACAGACAATTGCTCTCTCCTTATCCTTCCTGACTGATTCATCTCTAGTTTTGTGTTCTGCTAGTGTCCTTGTCACTACTTGTAGCATGAGGTGGTACCTGCAGCAAATATGTCAATCATTGTCAGGAATTATTTATTACATTTTTTCCAGCAACCCAAAAAATCAAAGAATAAAGACATTTCCCTCACAAACTAGTGGTATTTTCTTTTTAATTTCTACAGTAAGGGACATGTAATTTTTTATACATCTGGTGAATATAATCCAAACAATCTTATTTATACGTATATATGTATTTTGTATATACAGTTCCCTTTGTTAACACCTTATTTTGAAAACCGGATGTAGTCACACGTGTATACTTCCGCTCACTTCATCATCAGCAACATCAGCTCCGTTCTCTTTATCCATCCATGGTCAGCTCCATCGGGCCGTTTGAATGCCTTTAACATAAATGTCAGTATATGGGTGCTCTGCAGTTGTAGCATCGGCTGATTTGACAACGGAGATGAGAGTGACGGCTGGCTTGACCGCACGTTACTGCAATACGATAACGTTTCCTGTCCATGACAGAGTTACAGTAGCATAAAGCTTTCGCCATGAAGTTTAGTTCTGCTTTTCCTGGCAATGTGTGAAACCCAAAGTGTTTCCATACTTTACTGTATGTGTAGTGTTTATTACTAGGTTGGATTTAAAATGTGAGGGTGCACGTCGTATCCGTATTCTCCGCCATTTTCTGCTTTGTAGTTTTGGCTCACTGTGGTTTGTTTTGGGTTTGACGTATACAGAACGGATATGACGTCACGTTACTCAGACTACAACAGTAAAAGCGGTAACTTCTTCATAACTCTGCATAGACCCAAATGAAGCAAATATATTGATTCTGGCTTTTAAAAAATCAATTTCAAAATTGCAATAAAAAAAAGCGTGATACATAGGTGAATCGATTTCTTTTCCCCCACCCCTAGTACTATAGCCAAGATTGCTACAGTTCCCAGACACCATGAAACGCACAAACCCACAGAAAAAAAGATAACAGATCTGCACTGAGAAACTGAAAACCACTAGCCAGCTTGTTAGCTTGCTAATAACGTCGCAAGGTGGAAAAGGACATTTTGGACGTCCACTGTTGTGGAAGTTAAAGTGTTAATGGTGGTGAAAACCTTAATATTACAGTACTACATATCTCATGAGGCCCCCTGGTACTCGGGGCCCGGGGCTTCAGCCCTGGACCATTTTGGTAAGAAACATCAAAACACAGAGCCTAACATTCGGTTGTGTGAGCAGCTATTGGTGGAAAAAAAAGTTAAAGATTACACTTAATAGAAATTTCAGCAGGGGAAATCACTGCACTTTCAGATTATTGGTTAGCCTATTGATGGTGATGCCTGTTGGCTGTGACAGAGTTGAGGAGTTACACAGTAGTACCAGCACCACGCATTTCCGAATCTGATTTTCAGGTTGACTGGCAGCTTGTTCCGCTTAGTCGGGTGTGAAACCCACCATGCTGCTGCCCGTTTGTTGGATGTGTTTCAGTTTAAACCAAACGTATAATTTAGAGTGAGTCTTTTCAGGCCTGAAGCTTTACTTTGATCACTTGCTTGGTTTGATATATAAGCAAATTAAATTGACATTGACCTTCAAGCTCATTTGATTGCATCACTTCAGAGAACAGAAAACAGGTTTAAATCAATTTCAGTCCATTTTTTTAAGGGTTTCTCACCTTTCTTGTCCTTGTTTTTGCTCTGGTCGTGGCTTAAGGATGGACAACTACTGGCCAGATTTTCATGAATATTTCTGTGGATAGGCCTATTCATGGTCCCCGGGGGATGAAAATGATTTTGGCGACCTTCTGACTTTTCTTGTAGTAACACCATCAGCACAAATGATCATTTGTACACTAGGAATGTTGAAATATTATGTGTATATTTGTCATGAACTGTATGAGCCCATTCTCGCTCCAAGCTTTCCTGTAGCCAAAATTGTAAACTTGTCTGTTTTACCATGAAATCTGTGTGGATGTTCATAGTCCCCAGAGAACAAGCCCTACTGATTGTGGTGACCCATCAGGGTTGCTGGGTATCATCACATCCAGTGCTGCTAAATAATGTTATTTATGGAATGAATGGCTCTTTTATCTGATTACAGGCGTCCATTATAAGTAAGTCAACATGCCACAGAGGGTAAAACAGAATATGTTTAACATCACCCTTTAATATGTGAAAGGCCTTCTCATATCTCATATTTGAGTAATGCTGCCGTAACAGTCATTCTGTAAACTGACATGTCAGGGCGAATCTTAAAATAAGAGAAAGTAGAATCCAGCATATACTCTTTCATGCTTTCATGATAAAAAAATGTACTCTCAGAAACTCCTTTTAATAAGTGCAGATGAATTTCAAAGTGCTGGTGGAATATGCGAGGGGAAAAGGTGAGCTGTCTGGCATCTCGGCGACAACAAATCAAAAACATTAAAAAAGAACAGAGTCTTTTTGAGTTTCCCAAACAATCTTAATAAACGTGAACACCACACAAAGGTCAACAGATGTGTCACATCTTTCAAAACAACAACATAAATCACATTGTGCTGTATCACTGCATATTGCTTACTGAAATAGTTTTGTTTCTTGAAGATACATTACACACTGACCTCAGACTTTTGAAAATACAAAGAAAAATACTTTTGCCTATTACACTCAGATAAGAAAAAAGAAACGGTTACAATTTAAGAGAAAAGTGTTTGATGGAGTTCAAGAAATAGAAACGCATATATAACATTTTTAGGATGCTTCAGGGTAGTTGTCCAGGAACTCAACAGTCACAAGTTAACAACGTTAACGGATAAGGTTGGCGATGTTACTGTCAACAAATCCCATTAAACCAACAGTATATTGATCCCATTAACAAACATTGTCTTTGTATCCAAAGTCTGATAAATATTATTCCTCTGTGCCATAGAGCTCCATTGTTGTCCAAAAACTATTAAATACACATCAACCACATCAGCCACACTGTTACACTGGATGACATGGGTTCCTTCATTACTATTGACATAAGCACTGTAGTTTATTTTGAGATGATTCCACATATGTCCTCCTGCTACCTTAAGTACCCATTACTGTAGCATACCAACTATGTATTAATTTAGTGATTCTCAAAGTGTAGTCCAGGGGCCACCGGGGGTACGTGGCATTTACTCAGGGGGTCTGCAAAATAATTTGCTATAAAATATAATGTGATTGACCAATCAGAATAGAGTATTTAACACAGCCGTGTAATAAATGTACATAATACCTGCCTTGCGGCAAGTTTGGCGCGCCCTCAAATAGAAGTCTGATTGTATAGAAGTCTATGAGGAAATGTCCGTACTCCTCACTTGATTTATTACCTCAGTAAACATTGTAAACATGAGTTTATGGTCTCAATCGCTAGTTTCAAGTCTTTCTTCAATACAGCATGATGTTCATTAAATAAATTATGGTCCCATTTAGAGTCAAATAGACCATCAAGCAGGGTATGCTTTAGGGCGTAGCTACCTTGTGATTGACAGGTCGCTACCACGGCGTTGTCCGGTCTGGGAGTTGTCTGTGTTTTCGTCTTTCAACTTTAACCCTTTCACAGTGTGTTTTCAGTTCCTGAAAGTTAATTGGAACATTTTGGTCGCGTAAAAATGTCTTCTTAAGCGTTCGGTGTCACTTCTGGTTGCAAAAAAACAAGATGACAACGGCCAAAACCGAGATGGCGACAACCAAAGTGCCGAGCTCCAGGCTTCAAAACGGCAGTCCACAAACCAATTGGTGATGTCACAGTGACTACGTCCACGTCTTATAGTCTGTGGTTCTAGTTGAAACCCAAAATACAAGTATTAACTGAAAATGAGCATAATAGGTCCTCTTTAAAAAGGCCACATTGTACCGTCCCGTCAAACCAGCCCGCTGCTTGATTCTCTCCTGAATCAGAAGACAGAGAGTTGATGATAAGAAACAAGGGAGAGAACAGATTGGATGCAACATAATCATATTGGAGCATTTTGTTGTGCTGCTCGAACAAATCGCGGAACAAATAGCTCAATACTGGAAATGTTGCAATAGAAATGTTGCCATGTGGAAAAAGAAGTTTCTCTTCCCAAAAAGTACCTATTAGTACTATTAGTACTTGGATTTAGTATCACCTCCTGAGCAGTGCCAAATTTGTTGCCCATTTTGCCTTTTTGATTGCAAAAACTACAGTGCCCAGCTGTTTTAGGACATCATTTCCTCCTTTTTGAAAAATGAAACTATTTTTGTAACCTGTTTTTAAAGATTTACGTCCTCAGTAGGAATAAATGGGCTGGGGGAGACAGAGTAGGGAAGTCGTAAAGTATCGAGAGACAGACTAACACAATAGTCTTTTCATGGGATTGACAATAAGACAAATATTAGATAACACCTGTCTTATCCTTTAACATTTGTCATACAGATACTATATCCCACCGTATTGGGTGCAGTGAGAGCAACGTTTCCTGACATCAATAGTCCTAAACAATTCTGCCAAACAAATGCTATTTATCAGTGCAATTCATCAACCCCTTCAGCTTTTCTACACCTCTTCATCTCTTTTTATCCCCTTTATCTCTTTTCGATCGCAATCAAGTCGGCGAAGCCTGGAGATTTCTCTCGCTGTCCATATCAATCAGTCACACCACCTCCCTGCTCTTACTGCTCTCTCTCTCCCTGGGCTCAGTCTTAGTTCAGATATCAAATATTAATCAAGGCAGGTTGAGAAGCAGTTGATCAGCTGTCCCTTCATTGATCTGCCTGCTCCCCTCAGCACCGATGTGTCCCAGCAGCTGGAGTTATACTTCTAATAAGCATTTAGTTTCAAGTGGGTTTTTTTTCTCTCTCTCTTCTCTGTCTCTGTGTTTATGTCCACATTTCAGTTTCTTTTCTACTGAGCATCTGTCTTTGTCATCCCATGTCTTCATGCCATAAAGCAACATTTTGAAAGCTGTGATATTCCGATTACAATTCCTCACCCCTGCTAGTGTAAAAGAAGTCCATTCAAATTCAGACAGTGATCACACATCTGCACTAACCTTGGCAGAGTCTTGCCACTGACTAATGGGGAAAGTCCTGCAAGAGTGTTAATAATTCTCTATGGGCCCAAATTATTTAAATTCTGAGTTGGCTATGTCTTGGTCTCATTCAATGATTTATTTTCTTTACCTGTTCACCCCCCCTAAAGGGGAATGAAGCCCTCTCCAGCATGCAGTAAGCAGGAATCAGGGTCAGACCCTGAACTGAATGCACACCACATCATCATTTAGTAACAAATAGTCTGTTGGCCCTTTTTGAGCTTTTCTGGGAACCTTTTTTAGGAGCTTTACCTGCATTTCGACTGCATGAATCTAGCTCTGGTTTTGATTCTGGGGCCAGAGTTCTAATCCAAAACAGGTTTCTGATCTGGAAGTAGCACTTTTTGATGGCCCAGGAACTATCAGGGTTGAATTTGCGGGCTTAAGTGCCATGGCATGAAAATAATTCAATTCCAAATATAGGTAACAGGCAAACTAAACCTATATGAATAGTTCCTTTACTAACTTTAGACACTAATCCAGTAAATTGAGCCGGTAACGTCCCCATGGATGGTGTCTCTTCATTCAAGCCCGGTCCATTTCTTTTAGGAACTTGGACGCATCTCCTGCTGTGTCGAATGGCAAGGCAAATTCGTCCATCTTCACACTGGACCTTCAATCGTGCAGGGTAAATGAGGTAACAGGTGATGTTCCTCTCCTTCATTGCCTTTAAGGCTGGGATAAGCTGTTTGCCACACCTGGCTAGTTCTGGGCTCATATCGGGGGGAAAAGCTGACTTTCTAGCCGTCAACAGTGATATTTCCTTTTGCTTTGGTAAGTCGCAGGATTTTTCTTGGTCCTGAAATCGAAGCAGCCGGATCTAAACAGGTCTCGGGTAGTCAGTTGGTGTGGGCTTGGGGTTCAGGATCCTGTGGGCGCGTTCAATTTCCATCGATCCGGTGAGGTCTACACCCAGGACTCTGGGTTTCGGAGCATGTCGGGCTAACGTCAGCCTCGTTGGGACGCTCCATCCCTCATCTGTTAGTTAATCACTTAAGGTTAAATTGGCACACCTCAGCGTTGTTTTAACTTAGATAAGTCCGTTAGAGAGCTCAGCTCATTCACGTCTGCTCGGCTCCACGACATCCGTAGTCCTCAGGGCTGAACAGCACTGACTGGTTGAACACAAGCCTCGAGATTGCCAGCAAATGTGCTTACATCTGTGTGTTGTTGCTTTTCAGTCATGCCAGCTGGCGAGGCTCTATGGGCGGCAATGTCGGTCAGTCGAGCTACCACTTTGATCCAGACTGAAATATCTCAACAACTATTGGATGGATTGCTGTGAAATTTAGTACAGGCATTCATACTACCCAGAGAATGAATCCCATTGACATTGGTGATCCCCTGACTGAACTCAAGGGACCTTGAGTTCCTGAGTTTTGATCCTGGGGACTATTTGGTTACATGAAAACCTGCAGGATCCTCACATACTTGTGTTCATGTGAGAGAATCCAGAAGAACATATGGACTCTATACAGTAAAGGCCATTCGATCAACTCTGGAGATTCTTATTGCTGTGAGGCCACAGTGTTAAAACACAGAGCCATTAGAGTTGAACTACGCCGCCCTGTCAGACCCCCCGGTGACCTCAGCATGAGGTGGAAAAGGCTCAATCAAACAGATCTTTTTAGTTTACAAGCCAAAACAGGAAGAGCATATTCCTTGCCAGTTGAACAGATGTGCTTCCCTGCCTTGATTTCCCAACTGCACCAGAACTCTTTTCAGTTTGAATCGTAGCTGGTGGAGATAATCATACAGAACTGAAGAGGACTTCTTTCAAAGAAATGCAGAAATTCAAATCAGTGCATCATGGGACTACCTTATACCCTGTTGATTTACATGTAATCATTACAGTGGGCTGAATAAGACATAATTCATATATACATAGGCTATTCCCACAATAATTCCGAAGTTTTTGGCACCTCGAAACGGTACTACTGTTAAAGAGACAACATCTTTTATTGCAACCTGTATTGTATGGGGGCAGCTATAGCTCAGAGGTAGAGCGGGTCGTCCACCAATCGGAAGATCAGCAGTTTGATCCCCGGCTCCTCAGTCCACATGCCAAAGTGTCCTGTGGCAAGATACTGAACCCCAAATTGCTCCTCAAGGCTTTGTCATCGGTGTGTGTGTGAGAATTGCAGCCTCTGCCATCAGTGTGTGTGAATGGGTGAATGCTGACATGTAGTGTAAAGCGCTTTGAGTGGTCGGAAGACTAGAAAAGCGCTATATAAATGGCCATTTACCATTTAACATTTGCTTCATGTTTAGCTGGGAGCTGAACAGTACTGGAGCATCTGAGGGAGTATGAAGAGTTGGTATAATAGGAAAACGGGTGCAAAATATAGTGTACCATAAGCAGGGCAGGAATTTCACGGAGGTCATGAGGGCCATGGCCACCGTGCCCTTTCAGTTTGGCCTTCTGCCCCTCAAAAAATGATATGCCCTGCGGCCACATTGGCCTTGATGCCCCGCCCGCACTGCAGCCGATTTCGCCGTTTTTGTCCCCTGCCTCTTTCCTGTCAATACAGTTTTTAGACAGTGTCTTTTGTGATGATTGTGAATTAGGGCAGCATCAAGTGAAACGCTGCACACATAACCAGTGTTGGGTTCAATTTCAAGCCTGGTATGAATCACGAGAAAACCAGGCTATTTATGACAATAATTTGACACAAATGTTACCCCCTGGATTCCACTGTACGCAGCTGCGGCTTAGCCGCTGACAATGGCCACTCCAGACAATGCTTGTTTCCACCAGACACGCTGCAGCACGTTTCAGAAGCTTCGCTATAGATATGCGCCTAGTCTATTTTTGATGGAGTCGCGGTGTGAAGCACAGTGTTTCCTCCACTGGTTAAGGGGATGCACCCAAAACCAGCTCCTTCTACCACCCCCATATTCACATGCAATGCCTGTTAGCAGGATACACTGTATATATATATAGCCTGATCATACCAGGCTACCATCATTTTTTGAGGGGCAGAAGGACAAATTGAAAGGGCACGGCGGCCATGGCCCTCATGGCCTCTGTGAAATTCCTGCCCTGGCTAGCAGTGACGATGCGTAGCATCCCAGAGTTTTGTCGGCACGGTGAGGTTGCCAAATTTGGTATTTGCCCGTATAGAGACCAAAACCAAAACCTGTGCTCATCGACCATACCCAGCATCCTGCGCTGTAGCCCAACGCTGCAGAAAGTGCAGGACAGATGGATACAAAATATCTCTGACATCGTTTTTACAATTCTGTTTGTGTACAGATTTTTAATGATAACTTGCCTAATCTATCTCCTAAATTTCTCTCTTTGTTCTGTTATTACTACGTCTAGCATTCTTGGTCACTTTCTTCTCTCTTCCCCCGCCAACTCCATCTCCACCTCTTTTTCTCTCACACCTGTCTTCTTGTCTCCTTCTCCATCCATTTTTCCTCCTCAGGTCTTCATTAAAACTTGATGGAGATGAGTGAAGCCAATAATCTTCAGTCCCTGTGAACAACCCTGCCTGAAATCAATAGTTTCCTGGAGAAAAGAGAACAACAGAGAGCGAGTAGGGGGTGGGAGAAGGTCTGGTTTATTAAATATTAAACAGCAGGTCTCTGGGGAGAGGGGGAACAGTTGTGGTGATGCAGCGTCTGACCCAATTAGCATCTCCTGTTCACCTGCCAGGCTCCAGCCGTGGCTCCACTCTGACTTTTACTCGTCACGACAAGCCACTTCTGGGACAGTCACACTCTTCAGGAGCGTTATCCTCACCGCCTTGTACACTAATCATGACATGATGCATCTGTGCCTGTCACACCCTTGAAGAGGGCCATCTTGGCTCCGTGAAAAATCGGCCGCTACCAGCTCCAAAATGATCTCGCTCTTCCAGAAAGCCGTCTGTCAACAAGTCACGATGAGGCTCCTCCGGGATGAGCTAACTCTTTAGTAACATTGTCTCAGCCTTTTGTGTTACCAGTCACGAGGGTCTTCTGGGACTGTGTAACTCTTTAGCTACACCTAAAACACTTGGGTTTCACAGTGTACATTTTACAGTGTTATGGCTGACTTATATTCAGCTAGAGAGAGGCCGCTCGAGGCTGCTGCTGCAGTGGGGAGGATATGGCCGGCGGGGACCCTCAAGAGCCTGAGCTGCCGAGAGCAAACACCAACTGGTGGAGCTTTCGTTCAAAATATCCTCCGATGCAAACAAAAAACGTATTCATTCTGTTGTGATGAATGTCAGCGTGGGTAGTTTTTGTTGGATGCTGTCGCCGACGACAACCCAGAGAGAGCGAGCCGTATGTGCGTTACTATGCATGAAAGTTTTCCTCTTCACTGGGACAGAGGTGTGCTGGAGATCTTCAGGATCCCGAAGATAAACTGGAAAAGACAACCAAGACCGATTTGGGCAGCGGCACGGCAGAGAGATACAGCGAGGGAAACAGCGCGTAGAGCCGGCATATTTTCACATCTTACTCTGTGATTTAAGGATTTATTACGACCAAATCAGAGTTGCTGATTGTTGGAACCAGTGCTCGAAGTACGCTGATACTCACTTGTACGCGGTACCGGCACTTCTTCATTTTACTCCTTGGCGCACTGCACCGGCACGTTTCACAAGCTGCCGGTACTCTGTTCTGCCCTCTCCTTATCAGTTTCTCTGGGAGATCCATAATGGTGATTCATAACGGCGCAGTGCCAGCGTATTTGCGCCACGCCTCACAAGCCGTATGAACATGAAAACTATGTGGAGAGAATCTGGACGAGCCGACTCTTTGGACGGGGGAGGGGGGTGAGAACGAGGGTGCAGTAATTTATCGATACAATGTTCTTTTTTGTAAAATAATTAGTGAACTGTTCGTCATAACTTTTTTTTATTTATGAAGAAATATAATTAATGAAACAAAATTTTAAAGTTTTCGGAATCTGCTCTTTGAGGGCAAACATTTCAGACGAAGGCTGCGTTATGTGTAAATAATAAAATAATCATTTAACTAGTAATAACAATGGTCCAAAATAATGTAAAATTGCATAGTTTCAGTCAAAAACCTTCACATTTTCTTGGGGGAGGAGCCCCAAATCCAATATCTTCTAGTATCTTTATTCACTGTAGATATTCAGAATTTGTCTCTTTATCCTGCTGTATAATATGTAGGAACATCCTGACTGAGACACGGCTCCTAAAACCTGAATGATACCCTACTATACTATAGGCTACACATGCCACAGGACAGCATTTTAAGTATTAACACTATACAGTATACAAACACACCACCTTAACCCTATAATGTTTCAGTTGGAATATCATTGAAGTATTATAGGCCTTTGATAGAAGATGCATAGCCCAAATATAATAATTTAGCAATAAAATCACAGCTGATTATGACTGACACAGTATAACATGCCTAAATTAATCATAAATTAATAGGAATGTGCATAAGGGGAGTACCGGCACTTAAATATTTCCACTTCAAGCACTGCTGTGAATTAAGGATTTAGTTCGACCAAACCAGAGTTGCTGATTGTTGGAATAGTGGAAAGACTAACCAAGACGGGGTTTTTTTTTCGGTTTTTTTCTCCAGTTTGAATGAAGTGTGTTTTACGATAACTTTACAAGGCAATTAAGCCTGTCTCACTTTGGTGTACGAGTGAAACTTGTATTCAGGTGTACAATTGTATTTTTCTGTTTAGGTGTAAGAATATTTCCTTCATTGACATTTTGTGAGTTTATTTTGTTTATTTATCAGATGCAGCGAACTCGCCGTTCCCGCACAATGCATCCTGGTACATGTAGGCACAGCCGGCAGCAGGATTGAGGATTTACTCAAGAACTATAATTAAATTGTTAAAGATTGAATCAGTTTTTGGCTTGTGGCTTCTCACAAAAAGGCAGTGTCTAATTGGGGCTCGTGTCACGTTTCAGATGTTTATGAGTTGTTAGTAGTTCCTCTAAGAATGTCCCCTCGAACCTGTTTCATTTAAATAACTGTTTGAGGCTCAAAGAGGTAAACTCATCAAATATTTCACAAAACAGCTAAGATTAGAAGATATTCTTTCCTTGTTTCCTATCCCATAGAGAGCTCCAGCCTCTGTGCACTAGCTTCTGCAACTAAATGCAATATCTCATTCAGGATTTCTTTCATCTGTCTTTCTGAAAAAGACAAGTGTATTCTAAGTCAAATTGGCATACAGTAGTTGCAGAAATCAAAACATTTGAGATTTTAACAAAGTCAAACAACTTTGTGGGCACAGAAAAAACTACAGCTCCCAAAATTTGCAAGCGTAGCAGCGCGGATATATATGTCAGCGTAACCTGGTTTCGACCATTTTCCAATAATTCACTGTAGCTCATTTGATCCATGTTTAGCTGTAATCTCTGCTGTCTAAAATCTTCTACAGTGTTTGCTCCTCTCTGTCCTGCTGTTAGTACAGACATATCTGAGCTAACCGTTACCCGTCGACTGGCCTCTTCTGTCGAGCCATGACATATACAGTACATCAGACTGGTACATAGGTTGTACATATTAACATGGACGCCGGAATAAAAAACAACAGGTAATGCTGCCGCCACCCGCTTCTGACGTTCCTGGTGTGGCCCGGGTTATATGGGGAATGGTGTTTATTAAAGGCAGTTAAAAAACATAAATATTAAAGTAGTTAAAAGTAGCTCCATATTGACCAGCTACAACAGCAAAATGCTGCTCAAGCATTGATACATTGGTATTAACAATCTAATAATGTAATAGGTGATAATATGCCAGTCACTGGGGGCAGTTTTCAAGAAAGAATACTTTTGATACTGTAAGTAACGTTACATTTAGCTGATAGTACTTTTACTTAAGTATAATTTTAAATGCAGGACTTGTAATTAAGTATTTTGTAGGGCTTGAAAAAAACGGAATAGAGCGCAGATGGACCCGCCCAGGATCTGAGTACTTCTTCCACCACTGTCAGTCTATTACATAACTGATAACTGGCATGATAAACAATAAAGGCTCATACCAATGCAAACACTGAATGATTTAAGTGAACAGAGTTGTGATGAATGGTAAAGATAAATATGAAAGAAGTCAATTAAGTCAAGCTGTTTTCCTGTTAATAACGGATCTGTTTCTAAATTTAAGATCACAGTTTTCATCTGCTCTATTGTCATTGAGAGTGAGTTCCACTGTGTATCACCCCTCCCTCATGTATATGTGATAACTATTCAAAGACTGTAACAGGCAGGTAGTCATTGGTGTGCATTGCCTGTCATGACAGGAGCTTCGAGATGAATGAGTAAAGGGATGAATTAAAATAGAAGAAAGACAGGAATAAGCAACAGATGGCAAAAGAAAGAAGCTGCCAAAACTTTTCACTGCACCTCCTTTTGTCTCCACCTTCTCCATCACTCAAAGTAAGCAAAGTAAGAATAGGGATGATACTTGTATCATCTTTAAAACAGATATATTTCAGAAAGGTTCGTGTCAATCATTTGTTGAATATTTGAATTTCTGTTTCAGCCAGTCAAGTGACAGTTGATTTTGTTTTTCTAGACACACGTTCGACAGTCCAACGATAATTTATTGATCACCTGTCTCTTCTCCATCTGAAGCAACTTCTCTTGTCTCCCACATTATCAGGGACATAATCACTACTGACACACCTACATCAAAATCATGATGGAAAGGAAATGTAACCTCAAGAATTTCCCAATTTGGGATCAATAAAGTACATCTACAGTACCTATCTACCTATTTATCTATCCATCCATCCATCCATCCATCCATCCATCCATCCATCCATCCATCCAGATAATCAGACAGAATTGCATTTCGTTTCACTGCATCATTCAGCCTGACTTCCTGCTCCTTAGCTGATTCCTGTTTGGAAGAGTTGATATTTTGCTCTAATCCATCAGTAACAAGTGATGTATCTGTCCTGCAGACATCATTTTCAGTCAAGATGGAAGCTGTGGGAGCAATTTGCTATGAGGACAGTATTTTTGATGTGTGAAATGTTGCCATATTCTTGGCATTTTCCTGTCCAAACCAGTCTCCTAGAAATTGTGGTTATATCATGCTAATTTGCAACATGAATGTTATGCTGCTCTGATTATGTTTTTTTATGAACATAATGAGGAAACATGGTTAATTCATGTATCTGGCAAGTTGCAAAAAATGTTGATACTGAACACATTAGTTGAATGTACAGAGCTCGTGAGTGGCCATAGAGAGAAAAAATACATATATTGAGGCCACAATTTACTAATTTGTGCGCTCAAGATATAATTTGTTCTCTCAATTTGATTAAACTATTCCCACATTTTGATAATTTTTTGTGCAAAAGTTACAATTCAAGTGTAAACCTTTTTAATGCAGCAACAAATTGGACAAACCGATTTCAATAGATTGGCCGAATTGTTACCGATACCCAATCCAGCTGTTTGAGTCAGTATCGGCCTGATATCCGATGTGGTATCGGTGCATCTCTAGCTCAAAACTAACCTCACACGGGACATGATGTGAGCCCGGGTCTCAGGCATCAAGTTTCCCATCACCACACGATTTGGGAAAACAAATTAGTATTACAGTAAAAAAACTTAACTTCTATAAAACAGGGTTTTCCTGTCGCCATTCTTCTGAATCTGGCACAGGAAGGTGACACCTTCATTCTCAATCCAGCCAACAAAAATCTGATTGGTTGTTTTTCCAACCAGCAACCAGCCATAAATGCACAACACCTAATTGAATCATTGAGAAATCTGGAGATGTGGGCGGTGATTGAAAGGTCCAGAACCAGGCTAAAAATGTTGAGAAAAGGTGAAGAAGCTTTGAGTTGAATGAAAATTTAAAAGCCTTTGATGGAATAATTCCATCTTCTGTTTTCATGACACTTAACCGCTCCTCGAAGTCTTCTCAGGCCTCTGATTTTCATTCAATTGCTGCTTAAAAGATGAGAAAGGATCAGTCTAATCAAACAGTGGTGCCCAGATCCCAGAAGAGATCTGGGTCTCTGCAGTGTGCACATTAAAGCTTGGTTCCCTGTCATCTCAATCCTCTATAAATGGTCGTACAACACCAAAACGATTTAATGATTGCCAATAATTATTTCAAAATACATCAACCAAATACGCATCTCTCTGGACGAAATTTCTCCTCCTCAAGTCTGACTCAACAAACAGCTTTGGGCTTTGGTGAGATGCTGTAAATAGCCATGTACAAAGTAAATGACTTGTGAGGCTGGGTTCTCAGGGGCGTGTATGTTTGTGCATGCATGAAGTGTGCACTTAAGTGCCTGACTTTGAAATGCTGAGAAGCTTTGATGGGGGTTTCTCGACAGTTTCATAAAGACATGAACAAGAAGTGGTCTCCTGTCCTGAATGGGCCTGTAATTGCACTCATCTTTTGGTTTCATCTACATGACCGTATGCAGATTCAGGTTTCGAATTATGGGGGGATTAGAGGAGTCTGACCCCACTAATTAAGACTTGGACCCTCTCCGAAGAGGTAAAAACAACAGGTCAGGGTATCCCTTTAAGGCTGGCCCACACTAAAAGATTTTACAAATCTTACCAGACATTGAAAATGTGGGAGACCCCACACATAATAACATGTTATGTTAAATTTAACAGTGTTGTTCCTATAGTGTGTGAAGAGCAACAATTTGGCCAAAATAGCAGACCACACACTAACAGATTCCATTCATGAACAACAAGAGTCCCGACTTAAAAATAACGGAAATCTCGCAAAATCTCTCTTAACATACAGTACCTCACACAACAGGAATATCTGGAACCATCAAAAAATCTGGGCTTTGTTGACCGTTGTCGGGTTCAAAATCGGCTTGATTCTTGTGTAATGTGTGCCCCGTATTATATGGTAAATAAATATTACAATATATTTCCCATATTCATGCCTGAAATAATCTTGTAATATGATTTCTGACACCCCTAAAGTGGCCCTACCATTAGTATATCTGCCTGCCTCATTCCCATCATTCACTGCAGTGGCTCATGTCATGTCCTCATTAAAGTCTGTGCTCGCATGCGTCACGAAAGCCAATGGAGAAGCTGTAGGTTAATGTAAGTAGCCAGCTATCTAGCTAGATTAATACACTTTACTTTCTTACCTTCACAGTTTCTGAATTAGATTGTGTCAAGAGCCTGCGGACATTACAGCAAGATACTGTAAGGTGTACTGTAATTTACAAATGATCCGTCAGTTTGTGCACAGTTGACCTCAAATCAGAAATGACCATATCCAACATTATGAAGACAAAAACACCTGAAAGCGTAGGTGTATGTAACCTCCATTAATCCTGACACCTGCCTTTAAAATGCATTTCCAATATGAAAATCTGACTCCCCTTTCTCCTGCCAAAGCACAGATCGTCCTGTCATTCCTACCCTAATCTTTGTACGTACTTAGAACTGACAGTAAGCACCTCGTCTTCTTGCTTGTTCTCCGTCAGCGAGTGTCTTGACAAGCCATGCTGACAACTGAAAAGATGTTTCCTGAGCAGCTTGACACCTGACAGATTTGTTGTTGTTGCTCTTGGTTGGATCCTTTTCTTAAGGTTGATTTGGGTTTCTGTAGTTAGTGCATGTAGAGTTTAGAGGCACTGCATTTATATTTTAATGTTTAAGCTGCAGTAATAAATATTTCGATATTAACAATGGATCACATGTCTATGTGTAATGTGAAAGGGGTCACTTGTAGTGACGAACCCACAGAGAATTAGCATCTGACTCTGCGTTTCTCCTCAGCTCTACAGAGTGATTTTGCTTCTTTCATCTCATTTTTTTGATTTTCCGACCCCCGTCTTTACTGTTTTGATTCACACCTGCGGCTTTCATCTGTGTCATTTTTGGCTGCAGCAGTCAGCTGTTTTCAGCAAAAAGAGCGTTGAAAACCTACAGCACACAACCTGCTCAGCTCCACACAACAAATAGACAAAGTTAATGACCAGCTGGTGAACATAGTGGAGCTTTTAGCCTCTAAAGAAACAGATATTTCTCGCAGGAGTTGGTGGAGACCAAAACAGAGCTAAAAGGAGAGTGAATGTTGGACTTAGGCCCTGTTCAGACCTGGCATTAACATGCATCTTGGGTGATCCGATCACGAGTGAACACCTATAAGTACAGGTGTGAATGAACTAGGGCTGTCAATCGCGATTAAGACCGCATGATTTTCCATAATTAATCTGCAATTAATCTGCGATTCATTACAAACACCAACTGACAATGGTGCAATCAATCGATTAAAATATTTAATCGCGATTAATCGCAAATTAACCTCACATTTTGTATCTGTTCAAAATGTACCTTAAAGGGAGATTTGTCATGTATTTAATACTCTTATCAACATGGGGGTGGGCAAATGTGCTTGCTTTATGTAAATGTATGTATATATTTATTATAGGAAATCAATTAACAACACAAAACATTGACAAATATTGTCGAGAAACCCTCACAGGTACTGCATTTAGCATAAAAAATATACTCAAATCATAACATGGCAAACTCAAGCCCAACAGGCAACAACAGCTGTCAGTGTGTCAGTGTGCTGACTTGACTATGACTTGCCCCAAACTGCATGTTTATTTGTTAACTGCATAAAGTGGGCATGTCTGTAAAGGGGAGACTCGTGGGTACCCATAGAACCCATTTTCATTCACATATCTTGAGGTCAGAGGTCAAGGGACCCCTTTGAAAATGGCCATGCCAGTTTTTCCTCGCCAAAATTTAGTGTAAGTTTGGAGCGTTATTTAGCCTCCTTCGCGACAAGCTAGTATGACATAGTTGGTACCAATGGATTCCTTAGGTTTACTAGTTTCATACGATCTGATCCAGTATCTTCACTCTAGCTTTAAAACTGAACCCGCTACAACCTAAAAATCGCATGTTGCATTAAAGAAATGAATGGCGTTAAAACTAATTTGCATTATCACGTTGTTATCATGTTAACTTTGACAGCCTAGAATGAACCCAAGATGCATTGAGATCCGATCGCTCAGACCACACTGGGAGGTGGTCTGGGCCGCAAATAGCCACATTTTTTTAGCAGTGTCCTAGGCCATATTGAAGGACCGCCTTCTCAACTGACGTGTCTGTATGTGTGTGTGTGTGTTACTCACCACATAGGTGATCCACAACAGCTTGTGCTTATACTTCAAGGTAATAAAATAACGGCAAACACTTTATTACCCCCACATTGTCAGCAGCAGCGCATAACAGCTTCACTCCTTCCATAAAAACTAGGGCTGTCAAAGTTAACGCGATAATAACGCGTTTTAAGCAAATTTGTTTTAATGCCACTAATTTCTTTAACGCATTAACACAATTGCTATTTTGGAGGATGTAGGGGGCTCAATCAGCTGTCATTGTGTCAGTGTGCTAACTTCACTATGACTTGCCCCAAACTGCATGTGATTATCATAAAGTGGGCATGTCTGTAAAGGGGAGACTCGTGGGTACCCAGAGAACCCATTTTCATTCACATATCTTGAGGTCAGAGGTCAAGGGACCCCTTTAAAAATGGCCATGACAGTTTTTCCTCACCAAAATTTTGCATTTTTAGCCGCCTTGGTTACAAGCTAGTATGGAAATGGTTGGTACCAATGGATTCCTTAGGTTTTTCTAGTTTCACACGATACCAGTATCTTCACTCTCACTTTAAAACTGAGCCCGCTACAACCTAAAAATCACAAATTGCGTTAAAGAAATTAGTGGCATTAGAACGAATTTGCATTAACGCGTTATTATTGTGTTAACTTTGAAAGCCCTTGTTATGAATAATGTGAATGTTAGCACTAATGGAGTCTGGTGGCTTTGAATAGAGCTATATAACGGTGTGTTAAGGTGATTTGGTCTTGGCTGCTGCACTCAAACATGATTTTGTGTTGCTGCTCTGAACAGAATCTGATCACTGAGGATAAATAAATACATTTCTCCTCTGTTGTATTTCCATCTCCTGGTCAACGAGCCTTGACATGTCTCATCTTTGATGTGAGCAATCGATCAGCAGCAGACTTTAAACACTGAATGAGTGAGAGGGGAAAGGACTGAAGATGGACCCACAGCTGTCTGTAGCTCTGCGTGTATGATGGATAATACTCAACCTCTCAGTCTATCATTGAAACAAAAAGCTGCACAGACATCAGAGTCACTCACTGGACAGACGCTCTTCTTTTATCTGCACACTTGTGTCATGTCAGTCTGGTCCTATACAGCTGCAGCCATTAACAAACAGTAACAGAAATACATTTATTGTCAACTGCTGCATTGATATTCCTGCTCAGATCGATTACCCAGTTCATATTACATAGCGAGTTCAGCATTCAATTAATCTTTTCTCTGTGTGGTTTTTGTGTGTGTTCTCCAGTGCCGAGCCTGTGCCCTGTCGCTGCATCGTCAGCCAGAAGGTGTCACTCCATCTATAAGGGTTTCGCTCAGTGTCTGATGGCTCTGGGCGATAGTCTCGCGGACAGCGCCCACAAGGATGAAGACATAAACGAGATACACTCCATCTGCAGGTCGGTGTAACCACACACATGCAGTGCCGCATAGCACTGAGTACGTTAAATAGGAAGCCTGCCGAGTTTCCGTATTTAAAAATGCATTTCTAAACCCCGCAGGTCAGTTAGGTCAGTATCACTGAGTATTCAGTTACTTTTAGGAGAGAGGGTTTAGAAACAAAGACAGCAGCTCTCTGGGGATGGCGGCACATATTCTCTGAGCTGGAACTGAGTATGCAAGGAAGGAAAAGATTAGACAAGCATTTTGCAATTCCACGAAGTCAGTCTGCTACCTGATATCAATAGGGCACGTGCATCTGTACAATACCACAGATCGAAGTCTTGGCTCTCTAATCCCTCACTGGACTTACTCAGGACCTGTTCAAATGCAGTTATATGGATAATATTTCCTAAAATAGCTGTGTGAACAATAATAAATGATGACAATGTTACCATAAGGGATGGGGCGATATAGGATTATATATATAAAAAAAACACTCACAATAATTGATCAGCTGTGATTTTCCATTATCGGGATAATCGGGAATATCATCATGAGTGATAGTAAAGTAGTAGTCAAAAATAGAGCTTGATTTTAAAAGGTATAAGGGCTGTCAAAGTTAATGCGATAATGACACGTTAATGCAAATTTGTTTTAACTCACTAATTTCTTTAACGCATTAACACAACTTGCGATTTCAGAGGTTGTAAAGCTCAGTTTTAAAACTAGAGTGAAGATACTGAAACCATATGAAACTAGTAAACCTAAGGAATCTATTGGTACCAACCATGTCATACTAGCTTGTCGCAAAGGAAGCTAAATAACGCTCCAAACATACGCTAAATTTTGGCGAGGAAAAACTGGCATGGCCATTGTCAAAAGGGTCCCTTGACCTCTGAGCTCAAGATATGTGAATGAGAATTGGTTCTATGGGTACCAACGCGTCTCCCCTTTACAGACATGCCCACTTTATGATAATCACATGCAGTTTGGGGGCAAGTCATAGTCAAGTCAGCACACTGACACACTGACAGCTGTTGTTGCCTGTTGGGCTTCAGTTTGACATGTTATGATTTGAGCATATTTTTTATGCTAAATGCAGTACCTGTGAGGGTTCCTGGACAATATTTGTCATTGTTTTGTGTTGTTAATTGATTTCCAATAATAAATATATACATACATTTGCAAAAAGTAGCATATTTGCCCACTCCCATGTTGATAAGAGTATTAAATACTTGACAAATCTCCCTTTAAGGTGCATTTTCAACAGATAAAAAATGTGAGGTTAATTTGCGATTAAATATTTGAATCGATTGATTGCACCATTGTCAGTTGGTGTTTGTAAACAAAACCATTCAAAGATGCCCCGTCCTCCTCGACTCACAGAGCGAGAGGGAGAACGCAGTGGTGGTCGAACAAGCTAGAAAGTGAATGAAGAGAGGGAGTGGCGTTGGCAAGAACTTTAAACTTTAACACTAAGGAGTGAATTAGAGAAATAAAACATACATTTTTTGATTGTTTTATATATGTTCTAAAGCACAAATAAACACGCCCACACCTCTGCACAACCCTGCGGGAAGGTGGCGCATTGCCGGATTTTGAATGAATGCAGCCGAAGCGAACGCATCATCCCCTCCTCTCGACTCCTCTGTGCTGTGGCCTCTCTGCTCTGCCTGCAGCTCTTTATACATCCATGACACAGACAGAGAGCAGAGGAGAGAACCGGAGGCAGCGATGTTAAAGGTGTTACATTTACACGTTTTAAATTAGACTCGACAGCGTTATTACCTACATAAATGTGAACACTGCTGAGACCATTAGCTGCTTGTACAATACGTTTGACATGAGCCACCAGGTCAGAAGCAGAGGAATCTGCAGGCTTGCTTTAAAGAGGTACTCCATTAATTCAGTATTGCCAATCCATAAAGTAGGGGAACATAATTTAAAAAAAGGGTCAAAATGAATGCATCAGAGTCATAGATATCCTTCATAAGCACCATTTGTAACACAGGCTTTCTGTTAAAGGGATAGTTTGAGTGTTTTGAAGTGGGGTTTTATGAGGTACTTATCTATAGTAGGTGTATTACTTACAGTTGATGGCGGTCGGTGTGCCTGCAGCATCGAGAAGCAGACAGAAGCACCGGCACCGGAGCAAAGCTATACAGTGCTGTGGATGGGGACGGCAGAAAAACGTATTTTAGCCACCTAAAAGAAACACTCACCTAAAAGAATAGATATCTGTTTAAGTTTACGCTAAATTTAGAATATTTTCACCGCTTTATCTTGCTGTCAGACAGCCCTTTCCTTTTCCTTTCCGACTTATCTATGCTCTCTCCAAAGCCATCAGTCTCAGATGACAAAAATCAGCATAGATACGTTTCACTTCCAGGTCAGTTCGCTGTCGGAAAATATAGTGTACACTTAAATGGATATACATTTTTTTTGGTGAGCCTTTCTTTTAGGTGGCTAAAATACATTTTTCTGCCGTCCCCGTCCACAGCACTGTATTGCTTTGCTGCAGTGCCGGTGCTCCTGTCTGTTTCTGAATGCTGCAGGCATGCTGACCGCCATCTACTGTAAGTAATACACTGACTATGGATTAGTGCCTCATACAACCCCACTTCAAAACACCCAAACTATCCCTTTAAACAAGACTAACAGTCTCCAGCCATGTCAGAGGCTCTGTGAAGCTGTAGTAAAGGATGGGATAGGGATAGGTAAAGGATGGGGAATTCTGTGCAGTTGACAGCACAACACAGTCTTACGGCAGTTTGTGAAATAGTAAATAAATAAATTTAATCTATTTGATTCGTGTACATAGATATGAATTTCCCTTTATTTTTGGTGATGCTCACAAACTGCTGTGCGACTGGGCTGGACAGCATGATGTTGAAGATTCTGGTGCACCAAACTGACATCAAGACTGTTGATATTTCTTTCTTTTCTTCCTTCATTGTTGGTTGCAAAAATGTATTTTCCTTTTCCATTGAGAACTCCCCTCACACAGGATTGTGATAAACTCTCTGATAACATTTTTAAAAATGATTTTACTGACTGGGACTTTAGGGATATTGAGTCTTTCACTTTCACAAATACAGTGACTGCAGTGATTTATGCAGCATAACTGCTAGATTGCCACAACTCTGCCAGGTGTCAGTGGAAGTTGAAGGAGAAATCACTTCCAATGCGTTGATCTTGTTCGGGGTATCATTTATTTTATACAAAGGTATCACATTTAATTTGACCCTGATGTTAAAAAATGCTACAGACAGCACCTTTCTGAGTGATTTTAATCTCCACCATTTTAGTGTAAGAAAATATAAACTGTAATGATGCTGTAGCTATTGCTCATATTCTTCTAGTTCTCAAAAGTGGAAATCTAAAGTGATAAGTCTATGACAGCAGTGACATTTGAGAGCCAAGCCAGTGTTATAAGGACGCACTGTCAACATCTGTGGTGTGCTAAAGACTGGAGAATGTCATAGCCCTGTGAAGCATACGAATGTTAAACACATTCTCACTCCCAACGCGTCAAATACCGCCGCTTGGTCAGTGACCCGCAGCATCGGAGACCGACGCAGGGGGTACCCCTTTTGCGTTACTTTAGAACGGACAGGGATCGGCTTGTCAATATACGCTCGTTACATGCATAGTGTCCTTTCAAAATAAATGTTTTCACAGGAACTTAGGTTTAGGCAACACAACCACTGAGTTGGGGTTAGGAAACAGTCGTGCTTGACTTCACTGACTAGCAACTCATGTGACAAAATAAGTCAATGTTACGTTTAGTTTCACACGGGACACGAACACCGGTCTCCTGGTTGAAACACTTGTGTTTGTTTGACCAATCCACCAGCCCTCCCACTCGCCATGAACGGACTCTCACGCTATTAATACTACGTCTCTTGCTCAGACCGTCGAATATCGCCACGGGTGAGTTTACATTGGAGTTAGTTGAAAGCCCGGTTAGTCACAAACTGCCGCTAAAGGGTACCTCCGTATGTCAGTTTTCGATGCCGAGGGGCGTAGCCCAATCGGTGGTGTTCGACGAGTTGGGAGTGAGAACGGGTTGGAATGTCTTTTCCCACCTTTTTCAACAAGTCCACAAAGTGTTGGTTATATACCGTAAACAATTTAAGATACCTGTCCCCTTAAAACATTCAACATTTGGGAGGACCCGTCAACCTGTTAAGTTTGTATTCTACTCGGAAAGTAGAAGCTAACAAGCTCAGCTGTCTAGTTAGTCTAGCGTGATAACGTTAGCACTGATTCGCCCTAGACGTTGACTCGTGCTGATTCGTCGGCAGCTCCTGCATACTCAGTACTGTTTCTCCTGTATTGTACCAAGGAAGAGTTCTATCAGGTGTTACCTGTCATAAGGAGTCACAAAGTAACGTTGGCAGTGCTCAAATTAGGACTAAGCAACGGTGTCTGTCCCCCAGCCAGTTTACATGCTTTAATGTTCAAAAAATGCTTTATTTTTCTCATACCGGCTGTGATGCACCACCTCTTTTCACCCTCTGTCTGAAACGCTCTGATTGAGCTCCTGCCCCCCCCCAAAAAAAGCCCAGTTTGCTCTGATTGGTCAGCTGGCCCACTCTGTTGTGATTGGTCAATCGAATCAAACTCTTCAACTCTTCGGACTCCGCTCCAGCTCCGCTTAACTAGCTTTGTTTGAGGGCATGCCAAAGTAGCCGTTAGGCAGGTATTATGCAAATGTGTTACTTGGTGACATCACCACGTTACGGAAAAAAAAGGCAGGACTTCAAGTGAGGCGTTTCAGGGAGTTCAGGAGCAGTGTTTCTGTGGGGGAGAGTAACTCTCTTTGGCCTGGAAGTTGGGCTTTGTAACTTTGCAGACCTTTTTACATGCACAATAACTATATAATACACTAAAGGAAAGGGAAAAAGCACAAAAGCATAATAGGTCCTCTTTAACTGCCTGTGTGGCCGTTGGAATTTAAAGGAAAAGCCGCTGCTGGAAGTAGCTTCATATTTAACACACAGGCGTGAGTGCGAATAAACACATTACCCCAAAATGTCAAACTTGTCCTTAAAAGCAGCAAAAAGTATTGACCCGGCCGCCATGTTGAGATCCGTTGAGGAAATACCAAGCACCGCCCACCAGCCAGAGAGAATTTTCTCATTTTACAGCTAAACAGTACACTACAAGATGTTTCTGAAAACATTTGAGGCTAGAAATAGGCATTACAGTAACAGAATATTGATTCATATTTGATCAGCGCTGCCTAGTTTGACCGTTTGATCGGAGTTTGTGAGTGATTGACAGCTGCCTCCATTGCATGAACAGCCAATAGGAACGCTCTCTCTCTGAAATGACCTGTGATTGGCCAAAGTCTACCGTCACGGGCTAGATTTTTTAAAGCCTGAAAACAGAGCCATGAGGAGGTGCAGAAGTATAGTTTTCTCTCAGAACACTTGAATTACAATATGCTGAAAGGTTGTTATGGAGTTTTTGCCCAATGATGCCAAAAATATTCTGCCTACTGTCTCTTTAAGTGATAAGCTACTTTTAGTGCCCACTCACAGATATTGAACAAATCAAATCAGTCACTGCAGAAAGAAATTGATAAAATAAAAAATTCTGGTAATTTCTTTGGTAACATATACTAATTACAAAATAACAAATAAGTAGGCTATCCAATTCAAAATATGCACCAAGGATATACTGATTTCTCAGAAAATTTCCGTTTGATTTTAACTTTGAACACTTAATCCCGAACAGCGCTGCCTTTTCTCCTCTCCCAGCATATCTTCACTCCGCAGCTCTCTTTTATGCCTCTCATTGTTTGGGCTGGAGGCCTGATGACGCTGATTAAAGATGCAGAACATCTCTCACTTCCCTTCTCTTTTTCCCCCCCGTTTCTTTCCCTCACCACTCCATTTCTCTATATCCTGTATCCATCCGTCATTCCTCCCTCTCTCTCTGTCATCTCCGCTCACCACTCTATTTATACATACCTCTGTCATCCATCTTCCAGAGAAGTCGTATTCTCTCGACCAGGGAAGGGAGCCATTAATGTGTGAAGGGTCTTAGAATAGGATCGCTGATCTGAGAGCTTCTGTCGAGTGAAATTTGTACAGTACCAAAATTAAATTGAACTCCTGAAGTACACAGAATCATCACAGCAGACTGTAAACACATAATGAGAACAGTGGGGGTCAACCAAAGAGGTCAAAGTAGCTGTTACACTCAAATAAAGTTGCTATACTGCAGAGGTGAGAGGTTACGTTGTTATTTAATGCAATATAACAGGAATTGTCACAAGCACTCTTTTCTTGCTGCATTATGAATGAGGCTTTTGCAAACTAAAGAGTGTGATCAGGCAGCGACAGCATACATGCTCTATATAATACCGCTTACACACATTAGGTAGTTCCCAGGGAAGTGTTGTCGCTCAGCTCACCGTGTGACTCAGTGAAACTAACTCCGGGGTATCCAGGGAGGATTTTCCTTTTGTTCAAGACACATTTTCATCGAGATCTACAAAGCTAAACATTATAGTCCTTGAGGAAAACCTAATGGAGTTATCCTGCATATATCCTCCTCTCCTAGCCTCTCCTTGCAGTATCAGTCATCTCATTGATATTTGCTGCCAAACCAAATGTCATTGTGTTTAAAGGGATAGTTTGGGTGTTTCGAAGTGGGGTTGTATGAGGTTCTTATCCATAGTAGGTGTATTACTTTCAGTAGATGACAGTCGGTGTACCCCCAGCATCGAGAAACAGACAGGAGCACCGGCACCGGAGCAAAGCAGTGCTGTGGACGGGGACGGCAGGAAGACTCACCAAAAAAGATTGACATCCATTTAAGTGTACGCTATATTTAGAATATTTTTCAGATGGCGGAACTGAACGTAAAGTAAAATGTATCCAAACTGTTTTTGTCATCTGAGCCTGCTGGCTTTGGAGAGAGACTAGATAAGTTTCACTTTCAGTTCAATTACCCGTTGGAAAGGAGAAGTAAAGGGCTGTCTAACGGCAAGATAAAGCTGTGAAAATATTCTAAATATAGCGTACACTTAAACAGATTTTTTTCGGTGAGCCTTTCTTTTAGGTGGCTGAAATAGGTTTTTCTGCCGTCCCCGTCCACAGCACTGTATTGCTTTGCTCGGGTGTTGGTGCTCCTGTCTGTTTCTCCAAACTGGGGGCGTGCTGATGGCCATCTACTGTAAGTAATACACCTGCTATAGATAAGTACCTCACATAACCCCTCTTCAAAACACCCAAACTATCCCTTTAACATACAATAACAATAGAGCATCTTATCTTATCTTGGCTCAAGCTTTACTGCACTTACTGGACTCTCCTCTCATAGTTGCTTCCTCCTTTTTGATGCCAAGCATGGCTCTTTGGCTGGTAGTGATGTCGGTTTGTTGGTTCACCACTTTGGTCCAAATATCTCTACAACTACTGGATGGATTGCCCTGATTTTTTGTACAGTTGTTCAAGCCCCCCAATGGATGAATCTTAATGACTTTAGCGATTATCTGATTTTTCTTCTAGTCCCACCAGCAGGTCAAAGTTTTCACAGTGAAATATCTCAGAAACTATTGGATGAATTGCAATGGTGGAAAGTAACTAAGTACATTTACTCAAGTACTTAAGTACAATTTTGAGGTAAAAATAAACTATTAGTAAAATACCCCAAACGAGCTTCATCTTTACCAGCTGCAACATTAAAGTGATGAACACATTAATGCATCAATAATTATAATCCAATAACATGGTATATATTATTCTGAAATGGGCCATTCTGCAAAATGAATATTTTTACTTTTGGTACTTTAAGTATATTTTTATGCTAATTCTATTGTACTTTTACTTAAGTAAAATTATAAATGCAGGACTTTTATTGTAACAGAGTATTTCTACTCTCACTGTGGTATTACTACTTAAACATCTAAATACTTCTTCCACCACTGATGGACTGGAACAAAATGTTAAGATTTCCCTCCCACACAGAGGATGTACCCTAACAGGCTGATCTCATACACTGTTCGTAGCTATACCGACAAAAAGTAATGCACTGTAATTTGTGTATATCCCACGAAATAAATTTGTGTGTAATTAACGTAATTGTGAACCAGGAAATATAAATAGACAATGATGTGTGCATGTGTGTCTTTGTGTGCATTTTGTGTAGTGTTCTTATTTTCAAAAATGTAGAAACAGTTTGGTTTTAACCGTGACTTTTGATTAAAATGAGTGTGAAGGAACCGTCCGAGAGAACTTCCCCACAAGTAGAATAACAACTTGTTATTCTATGTGTGTGAGTGTGTGTGTGTGTGTGTGTGCGTGTGTGCGTGTCACCATGGCCCTGCAGCCCACCCGTGGTACCACTCCACTGTTGTTAAATCTCTTCTATTCCTTGAGGTACCAATTAAACTACTAATCCTGCAACCCAGCCACCTTAGTGTGAGTGTTGCCTAATGCAGGGACATAAGAGCTCTCTCTCACACGCACACGCACGCACACACACACACACACACACACACACACACACACACACACACACACGCAATCCACATGTCTGCATACACACTTCTCCCCAATCTACACCCTCTGTGTCCTCGCCTCACTTCCTCACTTCTTCTTTCTCTTATTTTTCACTCTCTCTCTCCATCCCTCTATGCTTCCCTCTCTCTCTCTTCCTCCTCTTTGTTCGCTCTCTCTTTCCCTTCCACTCTCTAGTCTTCTTTCACCTCCCTCCATCCCTCCACTCTGTTTTACTTTTCAGCTCCCTCTTTCCACTCAGGAACATGGTTTTAGCGCCTCTATCAGAGCCACCTAATGAGGAGGTAGCATGGCGCGCCCCTCTAAAGATCCGCAAGCACGTGCACACACACACACACACACACACACACACACATGCTCCAATGTAGTCTGAATAAGAGGCTATGATTTGCATCTAGGCCAAGGCTGCTCCATTGTCAGAGTTCTCCCAGGAGTGCAGCGCTGCTTTTATTCCTCATATTCACAATAGGCTTTATGCAGTTACAATCATTCACTGTGGATCCGGAGGAGGTTAGGTGAAAAGAAATTATTTGGGGCTAAAGATACAGAGTTATTAGGCACAATAGAATTAAACAGTAACCTTTTGCTGCAGCTTTAAAAAGAATTGGGGAGGTTCAGATGAAAAATACGGTAGGTACCAATTTACATTAAGGTAAAGTTATAAAGGGTTTATAGGTTATCAGTAATAAGTTTATTCATGTTAAAATCACTTTGCATATTAGCAATAAGCCGTTATAATGTCTATTCTTATATAGCTAAGAAGAAGGCTTGGGTTGCCAGGTTGTGAATTCACATTTTGTGACAAGTGTGACTAAAATCTGTTATTTCCTCGATCTTTATGTCAAATGCTGAATCAATAACACCCCAGAAAAGTATGTGTACTGCATCAATAATAGTAAACATAGGCAATGATACACTGGAAAACTTTTTGGCCAATCCCTAAGGAGGATGAATTTTTCCCTAAAATGCTGCTGACTGATTATCGTTGACCTGAGTTCCTGGGTCAGTGTGGTCCTACTGAATGTGCTATTTTCATGTCCCTGTAAATTAAATAGATTTTCTTCTGAATTAAATGCAGAATTTGGGTCAAATATGTGGATCTGTATAGATGTAGAAAAATGTATTTTTCCGATACTAAGCGGTTATTCTTTACACTCCTAGTTAATAGTGATTTAGTAGCATTTATAGTTGCAGGTGTCATAGGTAAATGTGAAGAGAAATCCCCCAGCTCCTAATAACTGTGATTCATGTGTTTATATATTTATGTACACCCCTGTGAATTTGTGGGTTTTAGCAACTTGTCATTCTACAGCTGAAAGCTTCCACATTGTGGGTAGCCTATATTATAATTGGAAGGGTTTTAAAGAATTTATATGTTTTTATAATAATACATACTGAATACATAACCCCCAGAACTGTATTCCTGACAGTGTGAGGAAGGCTTTGGGACGTCATTTCGGGAAGTGATAATTACAGATAGTATAACTGAATAATTAACTGAATAAATAAAAAGCAAACGAGTGTTACGACCTCGCGGTTGTATGCCTGAGTTATGGCCAGAACGTGTTGAAGAAATTTCCTTCGGGCATTCCTGAGATATCATGTTCATGATAATAGGACCGACGGAGGGACGGACAACCTGAACACATAATGCCACGCCAGAGCAAAGGCATACAAAATCAAAGTAATTATTTCTGGTCAAAATTTTGTGGTGCAACAACTTGGTAAGGTTTAGGAAAAGATCATTGTTTGTGTTTAAATGAGTACTTGGTTAAAGAGGACCTATTATGCTTATTTTCAGGTGTATATTTGTTTTTGGTGTTTATCTGGGTCTCTATTAGAACATGTTTAATTAATTTCAATTCAGTTTATTTTTACATAGCGTCAAATCATAACAGAAGTTATCTCAAGACGCTTTTCATACAGAGCAGGTCTAGACTGTACGCTATAATCTAGAGACCCAACAAGAGATCCCCGTGCGTGCATTCTTATGTGACAGTGGCAAGAAAAAACCTTGTCTTTAATGCCACATGCTTTTACATTTTTTAATGTAAAAAAAAACAAACGCTTTACTTTTCTCGTACCAGCTGTGCTGCAGCACCCGCCCACTGTTGTAATTGGTCAACCAAACCAAACTCTTCGGACTCCGCTCTAACTAGCTTTGATTGAGGGGGTCCCAAACTAGCCGTTAGGCACGTATTATGTAAATGTGTTACATGGTGACATCATCACGTTACGGAAGAAAAGGCGGGACTTCAAGCAAGGCGTTTCAGGCAGTTCAGGAGCAGACCTTTGGGCTTTGTAACTTTGCAGACCTTTTATATTCACAAAAAACTAAATAACACACTAAAGGAAAGGGTAAAAGCATAATAGGTCCTCTTTAAAGTTTAAAGTCTTTCAAGGGAAGCTTCATCATCATGGTTACAGTAGTAACCACATGCTTAAGGCAGGCCTTAACTAAACTTTAGTTAAACTTTATCAGGTCAGCTTGAGATTTCAAGAAAGTCTGATACAGCAGATATAAGGCATCTTTACTAAGTAGGGTCAATAAGCTCTTCTGATAACAAACAAATCTGTGTCAATGAGGTTGACTCAATAGAAAATCCAGATCTATTACGCATGCAGTGGAAAAATATAGTGACCCTCTGAGAGTGTGGATACTCAATAGCATAGGCTCAATCACAGATACCAAATCACCACAGAGGGATTGAAGACATTTTACAGTTTGTCATCTGAAGGATGTCATAGAAAAAAATCTATTATATCACAATACACAGGTCTCAATACATAGGTCTCACCTATGTGACAGAATGTAGTCATAACTGAGAAAACTCCTCATTCAGACCTGTTACCCAAAGGTGAAGGTAAAAATGTGTTTCCTTGGTTACAGTCGCACAAACAAAAGCTAGAGTCTACCGATCGCTAAAACGAGTGTTATCAGAAAACTCCCTCTCACAAGGTTTAGTTTTCTTTCACTCAGGCTTCTTCCACAGCAGCCGTTCTATTTGCCTTTATATTTTTATCCTCTACAGATTTAGATAAGGCCATTCATGCTTTCATTGCATCTCATTGTAGCGTCTCTATTCCTATTTCTGCCTCACTTTAAAGTCACTTTCAGCTCTACAGCTCATTTAGGATGCAGCAGTTAGGATTTAAACTGCTGCCAAACAAAGACAGCATAATATCCCCAAGTTGTGCATCTCTTGCTGGTTATCGTATGGATTTATAAATTATTTTAAGGGGCAAGAAGGAAGAGTTTCAATTCTTATAAGAAATTGTCATTATAGATCTGTAAAAGCCTCTGCTGCTCACAAATTCTACATGAAATACATTGTTTAACATGTATAAAAATAGTCGTTTACTGCTTGAACCTCTACTGCTGAGATACCATAGCTGCAAAATATAGATCAAGTCTTGTGTGGGTAAAAAATAGAAAGTGTTTTTCCTCCCTCAACAAGGTGAAAGAAGCCTTCTTGAAGCACGTCAACACGGTAACCCTGATAAAGGCCACTGCAGCTGAAGAGTGATGATTTTAACATAAAAGCTTGTCGAAACTCTTCCTCAAGAAAAACTGAATTCTTTTCATTCCTTTGCTTCTTTTAAATTCATGCAATTCGCCAGAGCTGAAAGGCTGCTGCAGTTGTTTTCTTTTTTGTAACCTTTTAGTACATCAACCTTGGTCAGAATAGTCGCAACGCTTTATGTGATTTCTGCAGGATGTGAAAAAATACCCACATAACTGATGTTTCAGTCAAAAATCACTGTTATTCCCAGCTCTGATTTAAAAATGACAGTAAAACTTTGGTATATTTGTTAAAGGTATAATATGTAACCGTTGTCAGTTGCTGTTTGTAAACACACAGCATTCAAAGTTGGCGCCTTCTCCTCGGCTCAACGAGTGAGCGAGGGAGAGAGAGAGAGTGAGCAGCGATTGTGGAGCGACCTATAGAGTGAATGAAGAGAGGGAGCGGCGTTAGGCTACATCCACACTAATATGTTTTGGTTTTAAAACGGCCTTTTAAAATGAAAACGATCTCCGTCCAGATGAGCATTTTATGGCAGTTTCAGAATTAACCTCCATTCATACTACCACGCCTGAAAACACATATCACATGACCATTCACGTACACTAGGCATGTGCCCAGCTGCTAGCATAAACAACAGGGTCAGCAACGCTTGTAACTTGTTATCCATGTTGAAATTAACCACTGGTGGTTGAGGCTGATGTTGTTTGTTTTCTTCCGGAAAAGGTTCACGTGATGGGTTTGATGAATCAGGGAAGGAAACGTCATGACTGATAAAACCCAATCAAGAAGCGAACATGGGCGTCTCCGTTTCTGTCCGTCCAGACTAAAACGCAACCCCGAAGTTTGAAAAACTAAAACGGGGTCAGCAGCATTTTCAAACGTCTCCATTTTAGGGGCTTGAAAATGCCAGAGTAGTGTGGACACTAGGCATAAAGGTAGCAAAAGGGTTAGGTGCAGAGTTGCCGAATTTTGAATGAATGCAGACGAAGGGGCAGGCTGTCCTCTTTGCTTGGTGTGTGTGCCTCAGCACACCGATAGCAGTACATAGCGCACTCTGCACACAGAAAACTCACAGCGATGTAACAAACCCATTCTCATCTGTCAATATACAGACGCTTTGTATCTGACAGAGCTAAAGGGGGACTTGTGCCTTGGTATCAGTCTGTACATTGTTTTTTTAGGAAATTCTTGCATATTATACCTTTAACACAGGCACAAGGAACAGGGGGTGGGCTATGGGCGTTGAGGGGTGGGTGATGGAGGGAGGAAGGAACGGGTGGGCTGATCTGGTATTTATTTGATTTCATCCTTGTACATTGTTGCATTATTCAGCCGGGCTGTTAACCAATAGAGTGGTACAGGGATGATGTATTTTTGTAGGCCAACCCGGAAGTTAGCATCACCCTGGTTCCCTCGACAAAAAGCCAATGGGATTTTTCCATTGGGTTTTGGTTTATTGCAGAAAATAGCTCTGTGGCAAACAAACTTGTATGATACTTACAGGTTTTGTTCAGCAAGATAATCTTCACAACTAAACACCACTTTTAGGATTTTTGAGGCATAAATGCAATCAGTAAGTAAAATGCTAACGTTAGGCTATAAACGAACTACAGCACAGTCACATGAGCACGAGTATACACAACAAGGCTGTAAAGAAGGACGAGTCGGCATGATGACGTTTAGCAGTCTCAATTAGCCACTTATGTCTCATCCAGCCTTATTTAATACATATAAAAGCTTCAAAATTCACAAGTGGGATATTTATTGAAAAACCCATTCAAAAAACCTATTGACCTCCAGACGAGCGAATTGGAAGTGCTAAAATGCTAACTCATTTCTGGGTTTTAGGACTCATTCCTGTAGCGCTCTATAAAGATAATGTTGAAAAAAGTGAGGTGCAAGGGTTAATCACATATATGTTACCTTTTTCTTTAAATCACACCAGAACAAACATGATTATACAAGGCCATACACACCACAGGCTCTGACATACTGGGGCTGGAGGCCTGAATTGTTAATGTAATGTAGCCACTGATCATTGTCCCGGCAAACTATTTCCACACCTTTTTTCACCAAAAATGTAAAGGAATAGTTTAACACAGTAACAGCAGTTTTGTTAAAAACATATCTAACAAATCAATACATCAGTCTTAAAACTGTCCTGTCATCCTGTATTTACATATCATGTGACTCCATGTGAAGTCCTGAACCCAAAGTTTTGAAACTCTGCTCTAATTCGTTCTTTTCAGACGTACTCTCATCTACAATATAACAGACTGTGTCGCTGGAATTGAACATACTGTGACTTTTTTCCCTTGCGTTCCCTAATATCTCTTGTGCTGCTCTGCTGTGTTTCACTCTTTTCTGTTCTCCTTACTTTGCACTCTATTGCCTTCTCCAATTTCCTGAAACAACTTTGCTTAGTGTGAAATATTGCCCCAGATGTCAATAAATGTATCCCGTAACATAGCGCCATGAAACCTATAACACCCAGATGACCATATTGCTGTGTACATTCATTTCAAGTAAAAAAAAACAACGAAAAAGAAGTTCAGAACTGGGGTTTGGAGGTTTTCGGATGTCAGCAGCAGCATGTTAGCAGCAGAGCGAACGTACTCTCAGGAGGTTTTATTATTGTGAAAGCAGCTGGTTGTCTGTCAGTGTCCTCGCTGTGTTTCTGCTGTCTCTGCACCACCTGTGACTTGAGCAAACACACGCACACACACACAAACTGCAGGAAGACACACACACAAACTCAGACCCATACACACCAAAAACCCTGCACCGCTGCACATGACGCCATCTCTTTCTGGTTTTGTTATTCTCACACGCACGCACGCACGCACGCACGCACGCACGCACGCACATACACACACACACACACACACACACACACACCCAGACAATAGGCAGATGCTGGCACCTCCTCCCTCCCCTCCATCAGCTGCTCCTCCCACAGCAGCAGGTAAGCAGCCGTCCTCCTCCAACAGTCAGAGGTGGACCACTGGAGTGTGTAAGCCCTGGACACAGGCCAAACACACACACACACGCACACACACATATGCAGAGTCATCAAGGGAGGTCCGGCCTGCTGTTAATTTTATAAGGCGGCATGTGAGTGTGTTCATGAGTGTCTCCCTCGCTGTGTGTCGACACAGTCACAAAATTCATTGAATAAGTGGGCCTAAAGAAATTATATTTGTGTAGTATGTGACAGCAAAGAGGGAATGTGTGCTGGAATCTGTCAGAGATTGAAAGTATATGTGTGTGTGTGTGCTTGCATTTCTGTTTCTTATAATCTGAAGCAAGCACGTCCTCAAAATGACACGAAGTACAGATAAGAAAAGTTGTCGCTTCTTACTTATTTAAAGGATTTTTTTCTCTGTTCAGGGTTGTAAGAGTTGTGATTCAGGAGTTCAGTTTAGGTGAGAATTAGAGCTACACTTACTGCAAGATTAGTAATGAAGCCTTCAGGGCGTCACAACGTAGGACCGCAACAATCCCATCGTGATTTATCTTATTTGTCTGAATTAGATTCTGGTGATCAATCCCTCTCCAACTACAGTGATAAATCAAAACGGATAAACTGCTCCATTAAGAGGCAGCCGGACTCACCAACAATGCATTAGATCTTGGTTTCTCTTGTGTATCTTTCCTTTGATATGATAATATATCACACACTTACCTATATACCTTACAGCCACTGTGTAAAGCTGCCTTTTGCCGTGTTATGGAAAGACATAAACCATATATGGTTAAAGGATCAAACCTGAACTCTGATGAGAAGTTTGATATTAGTTTCATTTCTGTGTGTTTACAGATGTCCATGATGTGATTAGCTTAGCTATGCAATGGAAGCAGGTCCTTGTCCTGTTTTTTCCATTCTTTTTCGAATTTGTGTGAACACAGCAAGCAAATTTCTAGGTGTTTTAAGTTTTTTCAGACTTATTCTGGGTTTTCTATCATTCCACAAAAACATATTGAATAATTTGTTTATTTCCTTAAACCACTGCTGAGGAAACTTTAGGGGAATTGCAGAGGTGAGGAAAGTTAGTCTTGGGAGTATATTCATTTTAATTACTTCTGCTCTCCCCCACAATGATAAAGGCATAGTCATCCATCTCTTAAGATCTTGATTTACAGTTTTCAGAAGCTTCGGTCCATTCAGGTCATATATTTTTTCAACCGGAGATCTGATAATGATACAGAGATATTTCATCCCCTGTCTCTTCCATACAATGGGAGTAGAAGCCAAATCTGCTGGGTGTGTAAGATGGTTAAGCGGAATGGCCTCACTCTTACCCCAGTTAACCTTATAACCAGAGTACTGGCTGAAATTATCAATTACTTTCAGAAGGTGTGGGTCTGAGTCATCTGGGTGGGATAATGTTAAAAGAATGTCGTCAGCATAAAGATAAGTTTTAAATTCATACCCAAAAAGGCTGATACCAGTTGTGTTTGGGTTGGCTCTGATAGAACATACTAAAGGTTCGAGTGCTAGAGTGAAAATAATTGGAGAAGCTGGAAAACCTCGTGGACCATAAAAGCTGAAAGGGGGGAGATATCATACCATTGGTTTTGACACATGCAATTGGTTTGTGATAAAAAGCCTTAATCCAGTGTAGACAGGTTGGGCCAAAAACAAATTTTGTTAGTGTGTGAAATAAACAAGGCCATTCTGTCCTGTCAAACGCTTTTTCAGCATCCAGTGATATTACTACTGCTGGATGCTGAAGTGATGTAGCTCTTGACATGACATGAAAAATTCTCTTCATGTTGTTGGAGGCAAGACGGCCAGCAATGAAACCCACTCGATCTGTGTGAATTAAAGAAGGAACCACTTTATCGAGGCGCATTGCAAGCATCTTTGCAAATATCTTGTAATCATTATTCAGTAGACTTAGAGGACGGAAGTTATTCATCTGTAGGTGGTCTTTACCTTGTTTTGGTAACACTGAGATCACAGCTGAGCGCATGCTGCAGGGCATTGAATGGTTAGCAATAATATCATTATACAGTAAATTTAGAAAGAGCTTTCCAAATATTATTTATCAGTGTTCTTCAACACAGGTAAATTCGAAGTTTTGAAAAAGTCACTGGCTTCCTCTGAATTAAATTTACATTCCGACTCATACAATTTTGAGTAATAATCTCGAAAAGGAATGTAATAATTAATAAAAACATTTCAAATATAAAAAAGCTCACAGCTCAAACGCAATGCTACTGGAGTAAAAAGATAACGCCCATAATTTTGAATAATCATTTCATTATGAAAACTCAAAGAATAGCATCATTCTCAACCAGATATAACTTTGTAATAAAAACTCCCACGTGTTATTGTTACTCTTTAGATCTTTGAAAATTGTGAAAACCTAATGGCATGTTGTGGTAATACAACCAAAAATCATATTGGCAACAATATTGGCAACAATAAAACCAGTAAGATCTTGCCAAAACATTCAGGTGGAGAACAGATCCAACATAAATGGAGCAGTGTTTCAGACTGAGCTAAATGAACTTGAATGAAATTTTAACTTTAAGGTTGGGGGTTCACAAAAAAAATCTAGAGGGAATGTAATGTGTACAACGCAGAGAGGTCTAATGTATTGGGATGTGTGTAGCCTACATATTACAACCTCCTAACAGAATGCGATGCGAGTGTCAGTGACAAATTCTGTTTGATTGCATTGTTTTCTATTGGAATGTCCTAACTGGCCGCGAGCAACAAAACGCTGCGCAGCGTACCTGTTTGTCCCGTTGCCTACAGATTCCTGCATTCACATGCAGATATCTGTATAGGTTATCATCACAATTACCCAATCGTTGGGCAATTGCTGGAAGGGTTTAGTGACCAGTTCATTAGGCAAAAATAATGGACCAACCTCTGCTCAGAATGATTTGAAATCAATCTCCTTATCTGACCACAGATTAGACTGCAAACGAGAGTATGCCAGACTGTTATTTTAAGGTTCAGAGTCAACGCGAGGCAGTCATAGTATAGAACAAAACTGATGCATATATTGTCAAGCCGCTCTCACTCCCAACTCGTTAAATAGCGACGCTTGGTCAGTGGCTCTCGGTGTTTGATACCGACACACTTCGCTACCTAGATCGTCATAGTTTGAAGCATATGGCCACTGACCAAGCGTCGCTATTTGACGAGTTGGGAGTGAGAATGTATTGGTATCATGCATCTGGATGACATACACAGAGCACCTCTTTTATGAAAGTGGCATGTTTTATTAATTGTATAGACTTTTATGTTTTTTGTGTTAAAGTGCTTTAAGTGTTTTGTGTCAGGCATATTTTGAACAGAGCCATCTGCTTCTGCCTTCTCCACCGGCCCTCCTTCTCTCTTCTTCTACTTAACACTCAGCCAGTTCTTCCTCAGAGACAACTTAGCCAACACATTAATGATGAGAGGAAGAATTAGCAGCCAATTACAGTAAGATAGACTCAGCTTTGGATGTGGAGCTTGAAGGTTATTGGAATGAAGTTTTATGCTGTGATTCACTGAAAAAAAAATATTTATATCCAAAAGAGCTGGATGTAAGATTACTTCCTCCTGTCTCCCCTTCATCATCTTTACCTCCTCCTCTTTGCTTTCTTTTTTACTGTTTTTTCCCTTATTGTTGCTCTTCTCAGGTCTGAGAATGTGTTTCAAATGGATGGCTATAACACAGCAGTGGTTCAACAAACATCCAGTTCATGACAGCTTTTCCATTCCCTGTTCTAATGAAGGTTTTTCCACATTTCAGACTAACTCACAGGGCGACCTTTGCTCCCAGAGTAGGGAAGATCAGCAGATGGTCTCTTGGCAACTGCGAAGAGAAGTCAAGGGAGCAAACAAATAGATTGAATTTGATTTATTCAGTGAAAGGACTTATGCTTCACTGTCACTGCATCTTCATCACTTGTTTTCAGAGCTGTCTGTTTAGATCTTCATTATTTAAATCATGTGAGCATACAGTACACTAGTCAGGATAATCGTGTGTCTCTTGGAGTTTATAGAGTGCTCCAGGGATGACGTATTTTTGTAAGCCAACCAGGAAGTTAGCATCACCCTGGGTTCCCTCGACAAAAAGCCAATGGGATTATTCCGTTGTGTTATGGATTATTGCAGAAAATAAATTCTGTGGCAAACACATGTTTATGATAAACAGGAAGGCAATCCAGGCACTCCAAAATATCAAAAAAAGTAGCAATGAGGAAGAGAATATATTAAAAAGCCTGTTTTGTTCTTTTATTGTTGTTTTTATTTTGTCTGTATTTCATTGTATCTGTGCAAGCACTTTGTAACTATGTTTAGAAAGGTGTTATACAAATACAGATTATTATTATTATTATTATTATTATTATATTATATTATTATTATCATCCACCACATCCATTTGCCATAAACAGAAACTGCTAATTCCAACTGTCCAATATTTTTGTACCGAATTATGTGTAACTATTTCCCAATGCAAAACTGCTGTTTTGACTTACTAAAACATTTTTACTCATTTGGTTTTTAGCATGTTTTGGCTTTTGGTGTCACACCTGAAAGTGTCCTCATGTCCTTTTTCTTCAGATCGTGGGATGAATTCCATGACTGCGCCAACGTGGCCATGGCCGGCTGTCCGGATGAAGCGGCAGCTGTCTGGGAATCTCTCCGCCAGGAATCCAAGAAGATGCAGTTCTCCGGAAACCTGTACGACATGTGCTCCAACCGCAACAACCACCCAGTGGCCACGGTCTCCCCGCACGGCTCATCCAACCAGGAAGAGATCAACCAGGAGTCTCTAAGAGGGCGCGCTGATCATCTGGCAGGCTGCCTCCACCTTCTCATGCTACTCTCTCCTCTGCTGCTGTTGTTGTTTTGGATATAGCTACCCCAAAGAAATGGGACTAGTGTGAATTGATATAAACTTTGTGTATTTTTTCTTCCACAAGTCCATAGGCTTTCCTTTTTTTTCCCTCTTGCTCTGCCAGGGATTGAATATTTCTAACTGCATGTTCAGAGGCCCGACAATCTTTTTGATCATGTATCTTTAAACTGCCTGTGCCGTTTCATGCATATTCCCTGCCTTTTAATTAGTCTCTCTATTGGAAACACACACACACAATTCATACAGAGATGCACAACCACTGTACAAACAGACCTGCAAAAACATACTAAACAGACACATACAGCAGCCTCTTGTCATCTGTCTATCCTCAACCCCCCCCTTCATCTAGTTTATCTAGTTAGTATGAGCTTGTATATGATGGTTCCAGGGGGAGTTTATCTTCCCGAGTGTAATAAGAGAGACATAATAACATCCTCCTTGATAAATCTGAAAGCTAAGTGATGTAGAGGCCAGATGCCACGACCAGCTGAAACATTTATTTATCAGCTTTACAGTATGAAGCATTTGATAATTATGTAAATCTAACCTATACCTGGCTTGCTACTGTATCTACCTCGCCGTTTGACTCAAGCGCTGCGAGAACTCTTCAATTGGCTTTTCATTTCTCTTTCCCTTCTGGTCTCTGTTGAAGCCCCAGCAATGACAATGACAGGCTAAAAATATGAATGCCAATAAGGAAACAAAATCAAGTATATATATGTCTGGACCGTGTATGGTCAGTCTGTGAATTTTTGGGTAAATTGTTTTTCTTTCTGTCATTCCGTCTAAACAATCCACCAAAAAAACATTTTAGGCGAGAAATAGGCTATGCCACTGCTGAATCTCGTTTCATTTTAGATCTGCATCGCCTAATTTCACATCTTGGTCCAAGTTTCGTGAGCCGGACGCGTCGCATTGGACAGGCTCGTTTGCATAAAGTTTAGACTACATCACAGAAGATTAAGATGCTCTGACATTTCACTGAGTCCTTAATGATTTTGATTGGTTTAAGAGATTCAAACAACCAATAATGGCTCCTCAAGACCTTTTTTGTTTGCGAGCGAAGCACAAATGTAGTCTGGAGATCAGTCTGGTTTTATGAGACTGGAGGTTTTTTTATTATTATTATTCTCCCTTCAAGGATTCATATAAACTAAATTTAGTCTATCCAAACAATCGTGGCTCAGTATAGTCTACAAATACTTTTATTTGTGGAATCACTTGAAAAAACCCAAGGCTCAAGAATAAAAAATGGCAGTGTTGACAACTCAACTATTAGGTGCTCAAAAAATAGGCCTCAGTATATTGTATCCCTAAGTACAAGTGCTTAGCTAAGGCATATATAGCACTGTAAGTTGGCGTCGAAAAACACTTTGGGACGCAGTAACATCGTTTCGAATGGTATGAAAAAGATTGTTTTTTAGCTGCCTTTGAGAAACGGCATCATCTAAGGGAATCTGAAATATCAATGTGATCAAACTGGGAATAAGCTCCTGCAATTTGTCTTCATACTGAAAGTGTGCTGTCGCCCCACAGGAACATATAGGACCACAAAACTGAATAAATTAAAGACAATGAAGGAACATTTGCATATAGTCTCAACCGCAGTACTAGAAAGAAATTGATGGATGAATAGTTTTACTGTAAGAACAATGTACTCCTTAAATGCTTTGAAGTTTAGACTCTGAAATTAGACTCTATATAAAACTAGACTATATATATAGCTGCTGCAGAGTTTTAAAAGTTAAAGTGAAGTCAGAGTGCACTGGAGCTGTTTTTATTTGGTGCTTGCCCAGGTATGAAATCCTCCGAGGCTCTTCCTTGGCATCCTTCACTGTAGCCCTACAGTATGGGACCAATATGTTCTCCAGTCAGAATCACGATCCTCTCGCATGCCAAGTGTATTTCATGCTCCAGGAGCCGTAGTTTGGCCCTGCAGGCCTGCTGAAGCTGCTTGTTATTCTAAGTGGCTCTGGGTAACAGTTGTTTCTGTCTGGCCCAGGATCAGAAATACTATCAGATTAGAGACAGACAGAGAGGGAGAGATGAGTACACCTGGAAAACAAACACCGTTCTGCCGAGTTGAAGATTGAATCCACCTGTCTAGCAGCGAGCGTGTTTTACACAGGGGGCTTTAGGTTGTAGGTTTACTTTTCTTTCTTCACAAAAAAATAAATCAAAGCCGGGCCGACTTTAAAGAGTTACGCTCGAATTTGAAGTAGCACAAAACAAAATCCTCAAAGGCTGCAATAGTTTTAAGAGAGAAGGAAATAAATAAAAAATGGTTCACTTTAAGAACTGATTGAGCCCGTCTACCTTGCCGGTGGCAAGTTCGTTAAATATACCTACAGGGTTGAATTAAACAGAGAAGCTGATCGGGAGACAGTTGTATAGTGGTAATTTTAATGATGTTATTTGGTTTGGGACCTCAATGTCAAAAGTAGACTTTTCATTGAAATATTTTGTTATTCTTGTCACACGCACACCAATTTAACACGTTGACCCTGGGATGTTTAGAATAAACCCAGTAGCTATAGGAGCCCATTGGCAGAACACACCGTGAGGTAAATCTCCGTGGGAGGCTAAAGGATCTGAGTAGAAAAAAAAGAGTAAAAAAAAACTCCAATCAGCCCACAGCTATTTTTTTTTACATAAGGGACTTCACCCAGAGATATGCTTGGATGGTTTAAAGAGGCTGCTGTAGTTATGAACTTTAATTAAACTGACAGAATTAGCAATTAGAGCCTCAATGGCCGATTCACCAAGGTGCAGCAATTCGAAAACCATCTCCGCGGAGCTCAGATAAGATGTTGTCACTGGAGGCTAAATCAAAAACTTGAGGCTCTGTAGGAAAAACCAGAATGGATGTTTTTGGCCTATAGTGAGTTCAGTCATAATAACCTCACAGATAGCATTGTTTTATGCGAAAATAACCACTTCAGATTAGATTTCAAAGTCTGTTTTTGCGCAGAGGCACTCCAAAACCTCGAAAACCTCACAAAATCTATTTATGAGATGTGTTTCATGTAAGGTACGTGGACAAATCCGATTTCAGAGTGGTTTTTCAATAATGCTGCAGGGTAGATGCAGCGTTATTGACCAGAGCAGAGCAGGGAATTATTTTCCAGCACTGCGTTTTGAGACTGTACATCTCTTCGCCTCCAGCAACAGCTTGGTGCTCTGACAAATAGGTTAAATTGGACAGAAACAACTGCGGGAGAAATTGCAACATTCACAAACACCAATACATCATTGTCACATTAACGGTACAGTATATTTGCTGTTATTACTGTGAACAAATGGCAGAGACCATTAGTAGCCCCTCTATCATGCGGTTGTTAGTGCTAAATGTTCCTTCACATTTAAGTCAAGATGAAATGAAAAATGCCTTTTTAACCCTTTTAGATCACATCCCCGATCATATTGTGCACCTATTTAACAATATAGATTGGAAGTCCCGCCCCTTTCCGGTGGACCACCATGGGACCATATTTTGGAAAAAATATGAACGGTAGTCAACGACAAGAGACAAATATTTCTTTGATCCCGTTTGAATTGCGCCATGATTCACACATATGATGTTTGTCAATTTAAAAGATCATTTGGCAAGTCAAGAAAATCGCAGTTTGTTGTAAAACTGTTGAAGTATAAGACTGTTCAAAACTCTTGCTAACAAATGATCTTGGCTAAGTCAGACATTACTTAGCAGCGAGTGCCAGAAAACAGTCAAACATTTAATTTCATCCTGTCGTCAAGTTGCGTACAGATGCAATCTGCTGCTGGCGATATTTCTCATTTCAACTAATAAAAGCAGTGGTCAGTTTGGGCTAAAAATGCTTGCCAAGATTACCTGAATGCTTTCTAAATTTGGATTTGCTAATAAAAAACGATTGAGGAAAGACAAAAGTTGTGAGAGAGATTTGTTAGCGTTGAAGCTTAGCAAATAGTGCCATTGTGTCTACACCATTAGAGCCAAACCCCAAATATGTCGAAGGTGAAATTGCCCACAACCTTTCATTCCCCCCATATTTTTGTTTTGGAAGTACAGTGCCCTCTTACAATTTAGCGTCATAGTGCAGATCAATTAATTTTCTTACATACAGTCCCTTTAAGTAACATTTTGGGATCTTTTCAAGAGTTATATGAGAAGATTGATGCCAGTCTCATGTCTGTTTCTAAAGCTCACAAATTGACTCATCTCGTTTATTTAATTCGCACAGAAAAATAACTGTAAAAACGAGAGGCTGTGGATGGGAAGTTGGGTGCTGTAACTATTCCTTTAATTAGATAGCTTTATAGGGTGAGCTTTGGACAGAGCTCCATACCTAACGCATAGACCTGAGAGGGGTATCGATTTTCTCATCCAGCTCTCAGAAAGAAAGCAAATATTTCCCAAAGTGTTGGACACTTACAGTACTTTAGAGCACATACAACCTTAATGTGGTGGTGAAACCAACAGAGAGAAGGGGAAGAGCATGAAACATCATGTCCGCTTACCAACTCAGACTCTTTGTGTGTGAACGAGTTAGGCTAAGAGAGACGTGGCAGATGGCAGTAGTGAAAAATGTATGATATTTTGACCAGAGCTTTAAGTAGAACAGCGAGGATCAGACTAGAGACAAGAAGGACAGACAAACTCTCACCTGGGTACCAGATTCATATACTCGCCTCCAGCAAGTGGCTGCAAGCACAATTTTCAAGTTCAAACCCGAGGCCTCCCAGCTTTAATTACTGATAAGACAAAAGAGAAATTACTAGAGCCTGAAAACTTGGGAAAGCAAAGTACAAGATAAGTATGGACCTGGCCTATGTACATCATTGAAGATGCATTTTGTGAAGATTGACGAGGGCGATTATAGTAAATAATTCTGCTGTTTCCTTTATCTTAATTCTACTGCTAATATAAAGGAAGAACAGGGTTGTTAAATGCATCTAAATTCCTTCTCCCTATGTTTTACACACACACACACACACACACACACACACACACACAAACACACACACACACACACACACATATCGTTCAAATAAATTGAAACAGCTATTTCTAAATATGGAAAGTCAAATCACTGTTTTATGATAAGAAACACAAACTGACAATGAGTTAGGTCACATCACTGTGTATAGTGTGAATAATTACAGCTCTATGAATATTTATGTATATAGCAGTAATATATTTCATATGTATATTGACAATGTCATACATGCCCTGCAAGTGCTACTTTTAAAGCTTTAACATTTTCTATTAGTTGTGCTTTACACCTAAACCACATTATTCGCAGGCCTGTGATAGCCTGCGTCAACTATGGCCGCAACTTCACTGAACCGGAGTCTGCGAGAGTAAAGACGGTCACACACCGGGGGCGTGATGAATAAACGACATGAAAATGCGAAATACTCGCTTGCGCATATTATATATCTAGGGCTTTTATTGTGAAAGGTAAGAACGGATCGAGTGGATCTGGTCTGCGCTGCCTTTGTCAAGGTTGAAAGGAGTAATAAAGTTTGCTGTCCTGGTTCAGACTATGGAGCAACCGTGTTGTTGTTTCATAAATATAGGGATTGGTTGATGCCTTGAAGATCAGAAAATCAACCTTGTTCCAAAAAAAATGAAGTCCCTTTTTCGCTGCGTAATATTTTTGTTCTGTGTGAAAGTATTCATGACAAAAACAACAGTTCTAAAACATTTATTGATGTGCGAATTAATCGCACAAAACAAAACCCGCCACCGGTGTGTAACGGCCTTTAGTGCTATGCTACAAGTGTCTTTTCTAAGAGTCATGATGTGAGACTACATCATGCGACCGTTACCTTCAAGTTATGCAATCATACCCCAGCCTTGTACTACCGGGGGATTGGAGAACAACCTGAAGAAGTGGCCCAAGTTAGTTAAGTTAATAAATGTTACAGTTACATGTTACAGGGGACAAGTTGCACTGTTCATGGCTGCACCAACAAAAGGTAACCAAAGTTCTGTAGCACACCACTAGCTCTAGCAAGCGGCAGTTCAGTGAACGAGGCCATTTAGAGAGCCGAAGTGAAACCGGAATTTCCGGATTCTGTTTCAGAAATAAGAAAACTTCATTCAAAATCCCATTGAGATCTGTAACAACGCTAATAACTAAAAATCCAGCCTTGGAAAAGCGCTTTTCTCAACAGTATATCCAGCCCAGTCTCATTCCCAGGGCGTCAAATACCAAGGCTTTGTCACAGCTGTCGGCGTTCGGTACCACCGCACAAAGCACCCCTTGAGCGCCAGTATTAAATGCACCGGGCGTTATTAACTATAATGTAAACCCATCCACAGCAACAGTAAAGTCCGAGAAAGTGCACCGGGAGTGTGGTGACATAGTTTAAAGAGCGAAGACGCACACCAGGCAGGCGGGAGGGGAGGTGGATGGGTCTAACAAACACAAGGCTTTCATGCAGGAGGTCGTTGTTTCACTTCCCTTTCACGTCACAATCAGCTGTTTGTTTGTGTCCCGTGTTCACAACGTTCAGTGTCATTTTCACTGTACAGACGTAGTAGTTTTAAGCCCAACCATGAAGTTCTTTCCTAAACCTAACTATAGTGGTTTTGTTGCCTAATCCTAAAGTGACACCAAGGGTAACTATACAGTAGTGGTTTTGATGCCGAAAATAAAGTGATGCCAAAAATAAAGTGACGCCAAGGGGCGGTATGTGACGAGTTGGGATGAGAACATGTTGGTATGACGTGTGGCTGGCTTCATATGTCTCCATATCCTTGTTTATTTAATAATTCATTTTTTTAGCAACATTTAACAGACAATTACCCATAAGCCCCAGAGTCAGGGGGTCGGGGTTATTACATGTCTGTAATAACAGCAGGACAAAGAGGGGAGAATGCTGTAGAAGATTTTAGACAGCAAAGAAAACAGCAATAAAACTGGGAAAGTGGCTTTAGAAGAGAGCGTTTTATGGATATGGACGAAACCAAGTCGCAAGTACCCGCGCTGTAAATGTTCAGTACGGACTTTTTCCCATAGACTTACATTGGGAAAGAGACGTCTGTAAATCAGCAGATAGTTCAATCAACTTCCCAGTTCGAACACTAGAATAGTCCTTATTTAAATCATTAGGTCCTAAAAGTTGTAAAATGCACTAATAGCTGAACCCAGAGTTATTTTCCTTCCTCCATTCATGTGAATAAGCACCAGACCATGGCTGGGAGGTGGGGTTAAAGGAAAAGCTACTGCCCCTGCTCTGTGGGCCCAATGGATGCGGAAGATCGCCGGGTGATCCGGGTAATTTTATACTCGAAGAAGAAGTCAAGCTTTTTTTGCTTCATGTGCCACTGAGCAACTTTCATAGGAATAAACAGGGCCCTGCCTCGAACGCTGTATCCAGTTCTCTTTATACATCCATGCTTCGGCTCTCTATATTCCACGCATGGCATCATGGGCCTACGAACAAGGTGAATCGGCCAAGCAGAATAGTCGAACAGGAAATCAAAATCCTGTCACGTACTGGATTTCCACCTTTAGTCAAATGCACAGTTAACTGTTTAAAAAAAAAAAAAAAAAACTCTATGGAGATATGTAACTCGATTGTTTGTCCTTTCCTCACTATATTGTTGTCTTTGTACCGCAGATGTGTTCAAGGTTGTGTGCAAGAGTGTGTGTGTGTGTGTGTATGTGTGTGTGTGAGAGAGAGAGAGAGAAAGGGAGATCAAATATCTCACTGTGGTGTAAATTAGCTTGTTGAATTAATCATTCCTCCACACAACACGCTGTACATTTCATTATTACTGATTAAAATGCTCTTCTCGGGCACTCTCCAATCCAAATGTCGCTCCCCAACTTTGTTTGTTTGTAGAAATAGCATGCAGCGCTGAGCGTTCTTTGCCTTTTGATGTGTGACAAACAGAATAGCAGGGCTAAAGCCAGTGTGTACATGTATGATCCTGTGATACACATGTTAACTCCATACTGTACATACATCACATAAAAAAACATCCGGGCTGTCTTTAAAGTCGGGCCGCTGTTGCTGCTTTGGGCTTCCCATCAAACAGAATGTGTGGATGAAGGATGGACTTTTCCAGGGATGAAAGCAGGAAGCCACACAACAGAAGCTCTGTGCACATACAGATCACATAGCTGTATTTTTCTGTGGACAGCAACAAAGGTTCTGTATTATAAATCAGCGAGTACGGCCGAGTGTCTTTTCAAATGGTGCAGACGCAGCATTTTCTGCTTTAAAAAAGAACTTTGTGAAGAATCTCTGTAATTTGTCCTTGGCTGTCTTTCATAATATCTGCTTGTCTCCCACTTTTTCCTCTTCCTTTCTTTACCCTTCATGCTCCATCTCTCTGCTCCTCTTACAGGTACTTTCTCTGTCCCTCCATCCTTCTATCCACCCATACGTAGTAGGTTTTGCTACCTTTATAGAAAATCATTAAACTGGTGCTGACTGACCGACTGACTAATTGAGTGTGTTCATATTGCTCTATTGCTAATGTTCAAATGAATTCTGGGTAGGGGATAAAGTGCCTGGGGTGAAAACAAGGTTACCTACACTGCAAAAAAGAAAAGCAAAAACTGGTGGAAATAACTCTAAAGAGAATAAAACATTTTGTGTAAAGGTCGCATGTTACCCAAAGCAGCTGGAGTGGTTCGTGACCAGCTGTATTTGGAGTAGTGTTGTGTTTTTGGAGCTGTATTTAGTGTGTGGACCGAGCCCTTACAACAGACATTACTTCTACAAGAGTTCATGTTTGTCTTCACCATCTGAAGCTCTTCAGCGTGAAAGCAATGCCAAGTATGGAAGTTCATTGACAACCAAACTATTGAAAGAGCACAAGACCAATTTAAGAAATCCTCTGCGAGCCAACATCGGAGAGCAAGGACAAATTTGTGTCACAGAACAAGTTTTAAGTGAAAGCAAAGGCCAGAATTCTGACTTAAATACAAGTTTTAACCTTGGACGAGGAATACTGTTGTTACATTAATTCATGCAGTACAGTAGCGATTCCTTTGCTCAGTATCTTCAAAGCTGTGTGCTCTCTGTTTTAGCAGTTTGCTTTTCTTGCATGCAAATTCCAAGCGTGAGAAGACTAAAATTCTTTGGATTTGATCTTAACGAAAAGTGACACCCATCTATTCAAAGGATGATTCTGGTTTATTACAACTGTGGTTTTCTTTTCATAGTTTTGGTCATCATTTTGGTAATAATAACATTGAACACATGTACTATTGTCGAGATATGGGAATGCTTGCATAACTCAAAAGAAGTCAGTCGATCAAGAAACAGTGATCAATAATCTACCTATTCTTATGTTATCTATGTTCTTCTTCTTACAGCATTTTTTTCTCTCCAATTCTTGGTCATGTATTTGCATACGGCACAACATCTACCCTATAGTGTTTATGGGGCGTTACCTAGGCTAATACATGCCCATATATAGTGTTTATGGGGCGTTACCTAGGCTAATACACGCCCTTATATAGTGTTTAGGGGGCGTTGCCTAGGCTAATACCTGCCCTTATATAGTGTTTAGGGGGCATTACAAAGGCT
>CAKAKR010057607.1:0-10108 GCA_916700685.1 Adelosebastes latens
TGTCTGTCTCTACTGTAGTAATACACTGACAGCAGTACTGCTGGTACTCCTGTCTGTCTCTAGTGTAGTAATACACTGAGAGCAGTACTACTGGTACTCCTGTCTGTCTCTACTGTAGTAATACACTGACAGCAGTACTGCTGGTACTCCTGTCTGTCTCTACTGTAGTAATACACTGACAGCAGTACTGCTGGTACTCCTGTCTGTCTCTAGTGTAGTAATACACTGAGAGCAGTACTACTGGTACTCCTGTCTGTCTCTACTGTAGTAATACACTGACAGCAGTACTGCTGGTACTCCTGTCTGTCTCTAGTGTAGTAATACACTGAGAGCAGTACTACTGGTACTCCTGTCTGTCTCTACTGTAGTAATACACTGACAGCAGTACTGCTGGTACTCCTGTCTGTCTCTAGTGTAGTAATACACTGACTGTGTACACCGTTATACCTCCTCCAACCTGGACTACCCCTTTAAAGGTGTCTTCATCTTACTGGGTTCGTAGTAGTGACCCTCCATCACCCCCAGGTGCATGGGGGGCGGCGGCGCCGGCTCCGGGACGGCTCTCTGGCGTTGGGACGAGTAGCGTTTGGCCCGATTGGAACTGACACCCATCTCCTCCATGTTGGAGAACTGAGGCGGGCTGCCGGGGATATGCATGGCGTTGGGCAGGCCTGAGGACGGAGACAGCGATCAGTTACACGTCAATCAGTCACACGTCAATCAGTCACACGCCAATCAGTCACACGCCAATCAGTCACACGTCAATCAGTCACACGCCAATCAGTCACACGTCAATCAGTCACACGTCAATCAGTCACACGTCAATCAGTCACACGCCTATCAGTCACACGCCAATCAGTCACACGTCAATCAGTCACACGCCTATCAGTCACACGTCAATCAGTCACACGCCAATCAGTCACACGTCAATCAGTCACACGCCAATCAGTCACACGTCAATCAGTCACACGTCAATCAGTCACACGTCAATCAGTCACACGTCAATCAGCTACACGGCATTCACACGTCGTATCAGTAGTATTTGTACTGTGTTTTCAGTGAATATTAGCAGTACTTGTACTGTGTTTTCAGTGAAGTATTAGCAGTACTTGTACTGTGTTTTCAGTGAAGTATTAGCAGTACTTGTACTGTGTTTTCAGTGAAGTATTAGCAGTACTTGTACTGTGTTTTCAGTGGAGTAGCAGTAGTATTTGTGTTTTCAGTAGTACTCACCTCTCATCTCAGACCTGAAGTAGGAGGTGGGGTTGGGGCTCCAGTTCTGTCCTGCCAGGCTGAGTCTGGCTACGTCCTGGTCCAGCTCCGTCAGCCCTCCTCCTCCTCCTCCGGCCTGACTCGGCCCGTCGACGCCTCCGGCCCAGCTCTTCCCGCCCACGCCGCCGGGGGAGGTGGCGTTCCCTCCGGCGGCAGACTCCTCCACGGACGGCTGTTTGCTGCCCAGGTCTGCAGGCCGAGAGCGAGTCCTGCGAGCCAGAGAGTAAGACTTGCGCTCCACCGGCCGCTCGGCGGGAGGAGAGGCTTGCGGATTGGTCGATGCGGCTGACGACTGGAGAGCGGGGGCGGAGCTGGAGGAGGAAGCGGCCGATCCCGACGCAGATCTGTCGGCGCTGCCTCGCCGTTCCTGCTGCTGTCGTCTCGGTGACGCAGACCGGTAACCGCCCGGCTGTGACGATGCCGGTGGCGGTACAATATTTAGGTCCTGTTCTCTAACACCTCCTTGGCTGACTGTAATGTCCTCAATGACCACGGAGGGCCCCCTTCCCCCGCCACCGCCACGCCCTCCCCTGCTGACCACGCCCCGGTCTCCTGCGGGGTCACACGGCGTTTTAGGGCCCTGTCGTTCTCTGGCGTGCTGCTGGGGAGCGTTTGATTCGTTGTTCCTGTAGTGGGACTGGGCCGGGAGGTGTGAGGGTCTGCTGCGGGAGGGCGGAGGTCTGGAGGGGTTGCTGCTACGCTGAGAGGAGGAGAAAGAGAGGGAGGAGGGCGATGGAGAGGAGGATGAAGGTGGAGCTCCTCCTCGGTTCAGACCTCCTCCTCCTCCTCCACTCTGCCAGGATCGGACCGCTCGTTCTCCTCCTCCATCTCGCCACCGCTTGTCTCTGCTGGGAGACGTCGTCTGTCTGCAGGGGACACAGAGACGTTAAACTCTAAACGTCACAAGACAGCTTTTCCTCGCTGAAATGTAGCGTTAAGTTTGGAGCGTTATTTAACCTCCTTCATGACCAGCTAGTATGACATGGTTGCAGTAGTAGTAGTAGTAGTAGTCGTAGTCGTAGTAGTCGTAGTAGCAGTAGCAGTAGCAGTAGCAGTCGTAGTAGTAGTAGCAGTAGTAGTAGTAGTAGTAGTAGTCGTAGTAGTAGCAGTCGTAGTAGCAGTAGCAGTAGCAGTAGCAGTCGTAGTAGTAGTAGCAGTAGTAGTAGTAGTAGTAGTAGTCGTAGTCGTAGTAGTAGTAGTCGTAGTAGTAGTAGTAGTATGACATGGTTGGTACCGATGGATTCATCAGGTTTATAGTTTACTATGATACCAGGATCTTCACTCTAGCTTCACTCACAAGTTGTGTTAATGCGTTAAAGAAATTAGTGGCGTTAAAACTAATGTTTGTAAACGTGTTATTGCGTTAACTTTGACAGCTCTAGTTTGTAACAACCTCCAGGGAGGATGAGGAGGGTTCTTCTCTCTGCAGGCTACATCTTATATTTAGAATAAATCCAACCTGACGTTACAGCAGCAGCAGCAGCAGCAGCAGCAGCACGGTAACATGTCTGCTGACGGGAGGAGCTGGACGCTGGTGTTATCTCTCCTCCTCCTCATCCTCATCCTCCTCTCTCCTGTCCATCGCTCTATTAACCTCGGCTATTTGCATGGACTGTTCCATTAGATGGCTGGACAGCAGAGCAGATGAGACCAGAGAGAGAGAGAGAGAGAGAAAGAGAGAGAAGACGACAGACAGCAGAGAGAGAGAAGGAGGATAATGATACAACACCCGGAGATCCTGACAGAATCATTTCCTCTCTCTCTCTCTTTGTCTCTCTCTCTCTCTCTCTCTCGTTGTCTGATGAGGCTGTCATGTTGGTAGATGGGCTGATCCATCTCTTCTTCTCTCTCTCTCTCTCTCCTCCCTCCATTAAACTTGTATTACTCCCTCTTTCTCTCTCTCTCTCTCTTTCTGTCTCTCCCAGACACTCACTTCCCTTTCGGTCTAATTCAGAAAATTACAATCCATGAATTTATAGAAGAAGAGACGTAATGTGGAGGGAACGATATTATCACCTCCGCTCAGTGATCCCTTCTTTTAATCCTCCTCTGAGTTATGAACATCGATCCTCCATCTACACTGACTAATAACTATCTATAACTATATCTATCATCCTTACTTTATTCCATGTTTACTCCCATATGTATTTAGTACTTGTATATAGAGCCAATACATCTCAGCAATATGAGATATCTTACTGTTTCTTTAGGTCAGGTAAACACACATGTTCTATTTATATCTTTATGTTTCTAATAGATGTGTGTGCACCGTCAGGGTTGCTGTTTGATTCCGTTGTTCTCTGGATAAAGTCAATAAAGGAGTTATATTCTATTTGAAGACGTGTCCGGTCCGTGTGCTGCTCTGTGATAATCAGAGATAATATTCTCATTAGTCTGGGGTCAAAGGTCAGGTCGCCATCAGAGGTCAGAGGTCGCAGCGATCTATAATCTGTCTACCTTTGTTTAAAAAGTGTGCACGTCAATAATTTGTATTTAGTCAATTAAAAAAAATAAATTCTAAAAATCTAAAGACATAAATATGATCTTCATTTGACTGTTGATACGAGAGCTGTCAACACAAAATCATTTTAATGCCACACATTTCTTTAAGGTATTAATGCGATCCATCTTTGGAAGTTCGTAGCATCGTATATCATAGTAAACTATAAAACCTGATGAATCCATTAGTACCAACCATGTCACACTAGCTTGTAGAGACGGAGGTTAAATCTTTCTTCTGGACAATATCTGTCATTGTTTTGTGCTGTTAGTTGATTTCCAATAATAAATATATACATATATCTCCATAAAGCAGCATATCTGTCCACTCCCATGTTGATGAGAGGATTAAATACTGGACTAATCTCCCTTAAAGGTTCATTTAGAACAGATAAAACAATGTGTGATGAATTTGAGATTAATCCTGATTAGATATTGTAATCGATTGACAGCCCTGGTTTAGTTTATACTTATAACTGAGTGATTTTACTGTTGTAAGAAATGTAAATATAATATTATTTTTGCAGCTGCAACATGGTCATGTTCCCACGGAGAGCTCTGAATCATATCAACATTAATCTGATCTAATTAAATCTAATCTATAAACACTTTCTCTGGGTCTAGTAATCCAGACGGACTTCAGTAATTCTGTTAATCACCGTGTCGAACTAAATGGGATTAAATGATGCTGCGGTTCTGTCTGGATGGGATTAGTGTTACATTGAAAAACACTTTTTAATGAGAAATACAAACATCATTCAACTCTCCTTTAACTCCCTGAGGACGCATTATACCGGTTACATTTACTAATTTGTAATTTAGTTTAGGTGATTCAGATAAAACAAATATAATTGTAAATGAATATGAGGTTAACGACAGGATCATGAACTATAATAATCACAGATTATATGATACTGCTGATTGTTCAGTTGGGACGGGACAACATTCTCTAACCTGAACCGGATTGTTTGAAACTGGTTGGATTTCAAAAAATACTGGCAGGTGATTGGATGAACCATCTGTCAGTCAAACTCTTGCCGAAGCCAGTCAGGAGAAGAGCAACAACATGTTATAAAGCCTTCAGTGCCGTTCTCTGCTCTTCTTTCAATGAAGAAATCCTCTCTAGTTCTGATAGAACCAGGCGGCTACCCCACGGGTCTGAGAAGAGAAATCGATGCTGAAGAGTCTTAAACCTTCATCCTGTCGAGCAGCCAGCAGGGGGCGACTCCTCTGGTTGTATAGAAGTCTGATAGAAAATGAGCCTACTTCTCTCTTGATTTATTACCTCAGTAAACATTGTAAACATGAGTTCATGATCTCAATCTCTAGTTTCAAGTCTTCTTCAATACAGCATGATGTTCATTTAGTAGATGATGGTCCCATTTAGAGTCAGATAGACCATAAAGCAGGGGATGCTTTAGGGCGGGGCTACCTGGTGATTGACAGGTCGCTACCACGGCGTTGTCCGGTCTGGGAGTTGTCCATGTTTTCGTCTTAGAACTTTAACCCTTTCACAGCGTGATTTCACTTCACATTTCCGTCGTCTAATAGTGTGTTATTCAGCATTCAGGTGTACTTAGTGCCATCCTCTAGTGTCACTTCTGGTTGCAAATAACCAAGATGGAGACGTCCAAAAACCAAGATGGAGATGGATTTTGCGTTAACGCGTTAACTATGACAGCCCTAGTAGTTTGAAGACTTAAAGATGTCAAATATTCCAGTAATTCTCAAGAAAAAAGCAAAGTCTGAAAGACGTAAGATAGTTCCCTCTAGCTTTAAAGCTGAGCCGCTACAGCCTCCCAAAGTCGGATCTTTAAGAGGTTAATTAAAACTCGATACAGCGTTTTGGAGAATCGATACTCAGAAGTGATCTCAAAGGGTTTTTGATTGTATTCAAGGGACCCATTCTCTTGTTTCTGTGACCTCTGACCCCTGAACTCCTCTCTGGTAGTTGATCATAATGATGCTGATCTGACAGATGAAGCTTTTTTCTGCTCTTCCACTTTAATTTAATAATAATAAGTAAAGTAAGAGAGCCACTGGGAGTGTTTGGGAGTGTTTGGGAGTCTGGGTGCGTTTGTTTCGACATCCTCGTGTGGGTGTTAACTTGTGTTTGACAAAGTCTTCACGACCCAGCGGAGCCACTTAAAAGCCAGTCAGCTAGATGTAATGTAATGCGAGGCGATGTAACATCTATATATTTCACCACGCTCCATTTGAGCTGATGAACGGTCGACCGGCGACGTTAGCCGCCACCACGATCCATCTGCATTCTGCGTGTTCCTGCGCTGTCGTTATTGATCAGTTCAGACGAGGAAAACTCTCTCTGCCCGTTCTCCTCCTGAGTGTTGATTCCAGCTCTCACATGTGTGTCTAGAATGTGTGTACCGGTCTTCATGTTATGTGTTTTAAAGCTCATGTATATTAGGGGAGAGCGGGGTCGGTTGGGACGGAGCCTTTTTAGCAAGTTAGAAAGCAGCGATGACGACGCCTCCACTGACCTCTGAAACACGTTATGTCTAATAGCTAGCGGCGCGTCACAACGACTTTTCACTCCATCACGCTGTGATGAGCGGAGCTTAAACATGAGCTCAAACTCTGTCTGAGACGTCGTCTTCGTCTCTCTGAGGATCTGATTAGTTTGTTGTTCCGTGTGTTCATTTTCTCCTTCGTTTGCTTCGTCGCCGGCGTGTTCACGCGTTAATTATTCATCTGATGTCGTTAATCAGTTCATTTAACCGTTTACGTGTTCGACCTCTGACTCATTAATCACTTCATACCACTGTTTGAGCTTCTTATATTATCTATATCTATATCTATATCTATATCTATATATGATCTGTTCAGTCTGTCCATCAGGTCCTGCTTTCTGTTTCTGAGCTTCATCATCTGAACGCTGTTAGTGAAGATCCAACTTTGTGTGTGTCTAGGTATGTTTATGTGTTTGTGTGTGTGTGTGTGTGTGTGTGTGTGTGTGTGTGTGTGTGTGTGTGTAAGTGTGTGTGTGTGTGTGTGTAGGTGGGTGTTTGCTGCAGTGTTTTACTTGTAATTATCGAGCTCAGCAGGGGAGACTGGTTTGCTTTTGTGTGAGATTGTGTGCAGGTTTTGGATTGTGTGTGTGTGCGTGCATGTGCGTGTGTGTGTGTGCATGAGGAGCGTGTTTGAGTGCTTCAGCATGAAGAGACATCCAGCTGTTTGCAGGATCATCAACAGAAACTCTGCACAAGTCCAGACGAGCTCAACGTCTCTTTAAACTGAAGATGGACAAACTGAGATAATACCTGCAGTGCAACGTATGTATGTATATAATTATTATAGTAAATCAATGAACAACACAAATCAATGACAGATATTGTCCAGAAACCCTCACAGGTACTGCATTTAGCATAAAACAATATGCTCCAATCATAACATGTCAAACTGCAGCCCAACAGGCAACAACAGCTGTCAGTGTGTCAGTGTGCTGACTTGACTATGACTTGCCCCAAACTGCATGTGATTATCATAAAGTGGGCATGTCTGTAAAGGGGAGACTCGTGGGTACCCAGAGAACCCATTTACATTCACTGATCTGGAGGTCAGAGGTCAAGGGACCCCTTTGAAAATGGACATGACAGTTTGTCCTCTCCAACATTTAGTGTAACTTCGTAGCGTAGCCGGCGGGCCGTCACAGATTTTAGGGGTAAAAGTAGCAGAACCTTCGTTTTTGGCACATGTGATCAAAAGAGTAAGTCTATAGTAATATCACTGTGTACAAATACGTTATTATTATTTTTACGTTTGTTGGAAAAAAAATTTAAACTTTTTTTTAGACATTTGTCGCACATTTTTAAGATACTATTTTTTTTATACTTTTTTTATCCCTAGAGGGAAATTGAGGTGTTACAGCAGCAATTTACATAAATCACAAAAACGTGCATCATTCACACAAACGACACGAGGTCAAGTACAAACACTGTATTTACAAACCTCTATATACAGTACATACCAACTACTCTACTTTAAACTAGAAAATACAATAAGACTTTCTCTTTCTCTCTTTCTCTCTTTCTCTCTCTATACCATCCATCTCTTACTTTCACATTTTAAAGATGCTCACACACACCTGCAGGGATGAGGCAGTATTGACTGTTCTCTGGCTGCAGCTCTATTTAAATATGGCCTGAAGGACAGAAGACAGAGGAGGAGGAGGAGGAGGAGGAAGAGCAGGAAGGAAACAGAGGAAAAACAGCAGGAAAAGAGAGAGGATGGAGGAGACAGTCTGGGCAGAAGAGGATCTGAGCTGACGTGGAAGTAACGGCGATCTTTCTTTATGGCGGTGACAAGATGGTTGACAGGCACTTACAGCAGCCAATCAATGAACACAGATCAATAAGTGACGGGGCCAATCGATGGCTGCCACAACCTCAGTGTGACACACACATACACACACACACACACACACACACACACACACACACACACACACACACACACACACACACACACACACACACACACACACACACACACACACACTTATACTACCATTACAGCCCTATCTGAAGCCATGTCACGGCAGACGGTACATAAATTCCACATTAAAGTGTGAAATAAGTGCAGTGTGATAATCATCTTCATATTTCACAGCATGTAATTGAATTCATTTATTTTTAATACGGATGTGTTTCACCGGTCTGAGGAAGCCACGCCGGATAACACTGAGTACATTTATTGACTGTGACAAGCACAGCGGGCGACCGCCGGGTCTGACAAGTGAAGCCGTAAAGCAGGGGACGCCTTGGGGGCGGGGCTACCTGGTGATTGACAGGTCGCTACCACGGCGTTGTCCAAAGTTTCATCTTAGAACTTTAACACTTTCACAGCGTGTTTTCATTTCATGGAAGTTAATTAGAACATTTTTGGTCTCCCAAAAATGTCTTATTCAGCATTTGGTTATACTTAACTCCACCCTCTACTGTCACTTCTGGTTGCAATAAACCAAGATGGAGACGACCAAAAACCAAGATAGAGACGGACAAAAACCAAGATGGTCACCTCCGAAACGTCCGTTACGTTGATGCGTTAAAGAACTTAGTGGCGTTAAAACGAATTTGCTTTAACGTGTTATTATCGCGTTAACTTTGAGGGACCTATTATTTATGCTTTCTATTAATAATCCTGCAACCACAGATATTTCTCTTGTAATTCATTGTGAGGATCCGGACCCCCAACAGGCTCTACATGCTAGATATAACCAACACCATCATCAGTGTCTACGTTCTGTGTGATTCTGTGAGGAGATCTGGACGTTACTCCGGTAACGTTGAACTCTCTGCTTCGTCTGCTGAGAGGAATAAAACACCAAATAACACAATGGACCCAGCAGAGCACAACACCAACAGCTGTGTGTGTTGGAGAGATTCAGGCTGTTTCTTTAACTTTCACTATCCATGCCTGAAATATACGAGGGCTTAAAAACCTCTGTGTTTAATCTGCCTCCTCCTCCTCTTCCTCTGCATCTCGCCTCCACCACTGAAGTGGATTTAAGAGGTGAAATCAATGAGACATCAGAGCCTCGCTGGGATCCACCGTCTCCGTCTATTTGGAGGACCGGCTCGGCTTCGTGTGTGTTGAATTCTCTGCGCTCATCAACAAAGAACACGACACAAAGGAGGAGTTTGGAGAGAAAAAACACTTCAGAATGAAAAGCGTTGAGGCGAAATAAGAAGCAAACAGATGTAATCAGGTATCAGAGCAGATAGCGCCGTAACGCCGGCTGCTCGCTGATTGTTTCGACACGCGGTCGTCTCAGAGGCAGAGCGGCACGGTTAGCTGAGGCGCTAGCGACGGTAAAGCCGCTTAGCGTCACTGTCACTCCGTGCTGTTGTAGAGCACCGGGGTGCTTCAGAGCTCAGGTTCCACATCAGCAGATTACCCACAATACACCAAGGGGATTTCCTCGCCTCACAGAGGGCTCTCTGCCACGCTGTGTGCTGTTAGAGGCAGTGTAAACAGTGGAGAACGTGACGGGAGACATCATGTGATCAGAAACAGACAGAGAGGAAATAAAACTGATCCAGAGATCAGATTCAGAGTTCAGAGTTCAGAGTTCAGAGTTCATCAGATCAGAGTTCAGAGTTCAGAGTTCATCAGAGATCAGAGTTCAGAGTTCAGAGTTCATCAGAGATCAGAGATCAGAGTTCAGAGTTCAGAGTTCAGAGTTCAGAGTTCATCAGAGTCAGAGTTCAGAGTTCAGAGTTCAGAGATCAGAGTTCAGAGTTCATCAGAGTCAGAGTTCAGAGTTCATCAGAGATCAGAGATCAGAGATCAGAGTTCAGAGTTCAGAGTTCATCAG
>CAKAKR010057608.1:1251-13991 GCA_916700685.1 Adelosebastes latens
GACTTTTTTTTTTAACTTTTTGTTGGACAAATTTTAAAAGAAACTTTTTCAGATATTTTTTGGGTTTTTTTTAAAAAAAAATTTAATTCCGAAATTTTTTCGGACTTTTTTTTTTAAAAACCTTTTTTTAGACAATTAAAAAAAAAAAAATCTTCAGACATTTTTCTGACATTTTTTAAAAAAAAACTTTTTTCAGACAATTCTTTTAAAAAACTTTTTTTCAGACATTTTTCTGGACATTTCTTTTTACTTTTTTCTGACAATTTTTTAAAAAAACTTTTTTTAGACAATTTAAAAAAAAAAATTTCAGTCATTTTTTTTTTGGACTTTAAAAACTTTTTTTTCGGACATTTTTTCAAAAACCTTTTTTATACAATTTAAAAAGAAAAAAATCTTCAGACATTTTTCAGACATTTATTTTTTTGGACTTTAAAAACATTTTTTCGGATATTTAAAAAAAAAAAACTTTTTTCAGACAATTTTTTTAAAAACTTTTTTTCAGACAATTTTTTTAAAAACTTTTTTTCAGATAATTTTGTTTTGTAAATTCTTTAGACATTTTTCAGACATTTTTTTTTGGACTTTAAAAACTTCTTTTTTCAGACATTTCTTTTTTGGATTTTTTTTTTTTTTTCCTTAAATTCCGACATTTGTTAAAATCTGTTAAACAGACGGGCTTCACTAGATATAACTTTGCGGTTTTGGTGCTTCCGTGTAGTTTGTGTTGGAGTCTGAGTCTGAACAGCGTAGTCACACGCGAGCGCGCATGGGACACCGACCTGGATTAATTTATACGTGTAAGAAGTTACAAACAGTCCCTTTAAAGGACAGTTGGTACAGTCGACTTTTAAACCGCTCTCTTATTGTGAAGGCCAGAGGAGTCTAGCGGAAGTAGTGTTTGTGTTTCCGGGTCTTGGCGGTTCTAACCCAGTTAGCATGTGAGCTAACTGTTAACTGCGGCTCTTGAACATCTGATTGGACATTTGGAGATCAACAATATCCGGATATGAAAAGGAGATGGATCAACGAAAGCTGCTGGATGTGGTTTTAAAGGCCGACATGGAGCTGCGGAGAGAAGCAGGTTGGTTTTCTTTCTCCTGCTGGAAACATCTTTACTGACAATGTTGATGCTAAGCTAACGTTAGCTAAACCACACACACACACACACACACACACAAACACACACACACACACAGCTAGCAGCCAACTAGTTTTACTGCTTGTTGACTCTCGATTATTGTGTTTATGAGGCTTTTTTGGAGGCGATTCATATCATTGGTGAAAATAAATAAATGCATTTACTCAACTACTGAACTCAAGTACACATTCGAGGTACTTCTACTTTACTTTAGTATTTCTATTGTATGCTACTTTATACTGCACTACATTTGTAGTTACTTTGCAGCAGTGGTAGAAGAAGTATTGAAATAACTAATTTATGTAAAAGTAGCAATATTACAGTATAAAATTACTTTATTACAAGTAACGTAAAATATCCTGAATTAGACGGCTGCTCAGTGCTGGCGGATCTGAGGATCTGAGGATCTCTGCTGCTGTCTGAACCGGATGTATCTGCTAGTGGTGGTGCACCGGCTCCAGGTTGGCTTGGAAAGGCCTGGGGGGGCAAAGTGGCAGCAGCTACAGATGGGCTGGAGGCGTTGGGAGGGTTGCAGAGCGAGCAGCATTTCGCTACTGGTCCAGATGTTTCTACTGGTCCAGATGTTTCCACTGGTACAGATTTTTCTACTGGTCCAGATGTTTCTACTGGTCCAGATGTTTCTAACTCCTCCCCTGAGAGAGGGCTTGATCTTCATTCTTGTCCAGGACATCAGCTCATCCCTCCGGATGTACACGCTGCTGTCTGAAATCATGTATCGATGTATCATGATACACAATTACGTCGTCCGAATTGATAATAACAAGCACTTACTAACTCTAATATTATATTATAATATAAATATTTCTAGGTGTGTAAGAAAATATTGATACGCATGACTGATATTATGTTTTGCAATTGTAGTGACTAAAGTCCGATACTTTAAAGGTACTTTATTCCCAATGTGTGTATGGATTGTAACGTAATTTAAAAACTGAGACCTTCCCCGACTTTCTCGGTTGCCTATAACTGCCTGTGGACTGATTTCTATGTAAAGGACTCGGGACTGTTTTGCCGGGAAAATGACGTTTAAGCGCTCTCCCGAGTGCCGTACCTCTCTTCACCTCCCCTAAAGCTAATATAACAAAAATACTGTCTTGAGTGCTGAAGCTATGGTCGGCCAGCTTGCTGTAACTGCTCTCAAAGTGCACCAGGTTGATGCATTTCACTTTAAAATCTACCAATTTTTTTGGAGCCATCTCGGGGAGCCAGCATGACACTGGACCCCCCGAGAGGGTCTGAGGTCCACCCACCACAGTCTCACTAAATCCTGCGGGAAACACTGATGTATGCAAATTATATACAGTAATTCATCGTGCAGACAGCAGTGATTCACGTCTGATGCATCTAGGTCGCCGAAGTAGTACTCAAAATATTTGTCCAGGGTTGGCAGGGTCTGTCCTCTGAACCTGAGACTGAACACAGTGATGATTGGAAGACCAGAGAACCTCAGTCAGGTTTAAACACTCACAAATATACTGAAGTCCCAGTACGTCGTATTACTCTTATTATTGGCAAAAATGTGCCGCAAGAGTCTGAAGAGACACGAGGATTCACACGGGAAGAAACACTTTAGTTGCTCAGTGTGTGAAAAGTTTTAAACAAAAGATTCACCACGCAGTCCCCTGTCAAAAGTCATCTCTGTGTTTTTGACAGCAGCGGCAGTGTTAATAATAATAATAATAATAATACATTTTATTTGGTGGCGCCTTTCTAGACACCCAAGGACACTTTACAAGGATCAATTTAAACATAGACAGATAAAAACAACTGGACATGACAGAGACATATTTGTACAGACACGTATGATTAACTTATGGGTGCTATAGAGAGTAGGCCAGTTTAAACAGGTGGGTTTTGAGGTGGGATTTGAATGATGTGATAGTGTCAGACTGCCGGATGTGTGGGGGCAGGGAGTTCCATAGCCTGGGAGCAGAGCAGCTGAACGCCCTAGCTCCCATGGTGCTGAGGTGTGAGGTGGGGGTGTTCAGAAGTCCAGCTGATGATGAGCGGAGGGAACGGGAGGGGGTGTACTCCTGGAGGAGGTCTGTGAGGTAGGTGGGGGCGAGGTTGTGGAGGGCTTTGTAGGTGAGCAGAAGGTTTTTGTAGTCGATCCGGGATTTAACAGGGAGCCAGTGCAGTTGGATGAGAATGGGGGTGATGTGGTCGGAGGATTTGGTGCGGGTGATGATCCGGGCGATGAGAAGAATTTCCTAAATAACTTTAAATTGTATCATTCGCAGTGTTTCCTGCTTTATTCAACTGTTCTTTTGGTGTTGGTCTACTTTATTATGTTGGTTATTCTGTACACACAACATGTCTCTGTCCATCCTGGGAGAGGGCCTATGTTGCTCCTCCTGAGGCAAATTTGTGAAATTGGGTTATAAAAATAAAACTGACTTGACTTGAACTGTGAAGTCTGATTAATGTTAATCTTAATATAGGACTATTAACTCTCTAGTATAGGCATAGCAAATATATTACATTTCTGATACAGTTCCCTTAAATGCTAAACGTATGTGGACACAGGTGGACATACAGTATATTGTACACATGAAAGGAGAATAAATAATAATGATTTCATAGGTATTTTTTTTGCATTTATTGTATGTAGGTGAACTGGAAAAGTAACATCTCTGATATGTAAAGTTTTATAATGTGTGTTTCTGTATTTCACTCTCCCCAGCAGACGTCCAGCAGCTGTTGGTGGTTAAAGAAGAGGTTCGCCCTGAGCAGCAGGAGTGGAGCTCCAGTCTGGACCAGGAGGACCCAGAGCCCCCACACATTAAAGAGGAACAGGAGGAACTCTGGACCAGTCAGGAGGGAGAGCAGCTTCAAGGGCTGGAGGAGGCTGATATCACCAAGTTCCCATTCACTCCTGTCCCTGTGAAGAGTGAAGAAGATGAAGAGAATCCTCAGTCTTCACAGCTTCATCAAAGACAAACTGAACAGATGGATACAGAAGCTGATGGAGAGGACTGTGGAGGACCAGAACCAGCCAGGAACTCAGATCCAGAACCAGATACTGTTGACAAGACTGGAGACTCATCTGAGACTGATGTCAGTGATGAATGTTGGACCGACACCAGAGAACCTCAATCAGGTTTAAACTCTGTGATAAATAATGTAAGTAATACTGACAAGGAATCATTTATCTGCTCCGAGTGTGGAAAAACATTTGGCCACAAGACAAATCTGAGAAGACACATGAGATGTCACACGAGAGAGAAACCATTCAGCTGCTCATTTTGCAATAAAAGTTTCAATCGGAGGGAACACTTGATTGCTCACATGAGATGTCACTCAGGAGAGAAACCATTCAGCTGCTCAGTTTGTGACACAGCTTTCAGTCATGGTTGGTCATTGGAGAAGCACATGAGAGTCCACACCGGGGAGAAACCATTTAGTTGCTCTCTTTGCAGTAAAAGCTTCAGGCAGCGCTCTGATCTGGTGGCACACTTCAGAATTCATACAGGAGAAAAACCTTTTTCCTGCTCAGTTTGTAACATGAGTTTCACTCAGCGTCATACTTTGGTTCAGCACATGAGAACCCACACGGGGGTGAAACCTTTCGTCTGCCCGGTTTGTGGGAAGAGTTTCTCACGGAAGGGACACCTGACGAGACACCTGACGGCTCACACCGGGGAGAAACCGTTCAGCTGCAGTGATTGTGACAAAAGCTTCACTTGGCAGTCACAGTTGAAAAGACATGAGTGTGCTGGTGAGAGCAGCGGAGCAACTTAACATTAAAGCAACCAGGAAACTTCTCCTTACTGCTCAACTCAGAGTGTTGAATGGTTGACAAGAACAACATGTAAGAATGTATCATACAAACAGTAAATGATCACTGAGAAAATTAGTTTTGATTTCATGTCTTCTGTTGATCAGATTTCAAATATATAATATATAATATAATACTATACGGCAGCATCCTGTCTAAATGTTGATACCAAACAAAACTTCTTATTCACTTTTTGTTTCTTAAAGGAGTACAGTGGAAACCGCTTATAGTGATCACGTCTGTCCGCGTCACATTAACAACTATAAGCTGATGATTAGTATAACTGAATCTTTGTTGTTGTGCATCATTTCTCATGCAGATTACCGTCTCACTGACATTTGTATATTTATTACATGAAGTAATGAAACGGACCGTTTAGCTTTTTACTGGCTCGCTGCCGATTCTTCTGCCTTTTCCCTCACCGAGGGGGAGGCGTTGCTGTTTTTGTCTGGCTCTGCAGTACAAGCGTCCATGCAGAACAGCGGCCCTTTGCCGGGACTCCTCGCTCTCTCACTCGGTAGCGGCGTGGAGGGAGACGGACGCTGGTCAGCATGAGCTCCCGGCGCTGCGGTGCAGAGGAGCCGGTCAGCAGAGTTTCACTTTGGGGGTGTGACGTGATGAGATGTTATCAATCCACTGGGCGAGGGTGGCTTAACCTACAGGTGCTTTTTTCGTGTGCATATTGCGAGAGAAGACAGGAGAGGAGAAGAGAGGAGAGGGAGGGATTCCTTTCACTCAAGATTCAGTGGTTGTCTGAGCTCATAATTCAGATAAATATTTTGGCAGTTAAAAAAGACCCGTTGCTATAATATTCAGGCTCCTAACAAACCGTATGGTTACCTGGTTGCCTGTCACCAATGAAGGCAGGTCAGGGAGACGTGGATGCTGCTCCGCAGGGCGCTCGATTTGTGTGCATTAACTGTGGTGGCTGTTACAAGTAATGTGTTAACTTAAACTTTATTAGATTTGTTATATACATACAGGTACGTAGATGAAATTTGACACATAGATTAGACACAACATACTTTACATTTTTTTGTGTATGAAGACTGACATCTGTGGTTACTGTCTACACAAAAAATAAATAAAAGATAATAAATAAATAAAATTAAATATGTTGTGTTTTATGACAGATATTATTTAGATAGATAAAATTATAATTATGTCTTTAAAGACATGTTGCTTAAATTACATTTTGCTACTATTGCACATAAATGGCAGCTAGCGAGTGTGCTACGTTAGCTTTGACTCTTAGCATCTAATATACATGAATTTCGATGAAAAAAATACAGATAAACAGATAAATAATGTTAATATGGTGTAAAGTAATATGTATATGAAACAGTTCCATTTGAAATAATATATTATAATTGAATTAGCTTATTTATCTCAACAGTGAGACCACAGTTATGGGACATGAAGAAAAGACCCATAAAATGCTTCATAGATTTTATTAAATCACATTATTTAGTAATATTTTTTTACTGTGTATATATTTATCAAGCATTGCACGGCAAATTTAACATGAAAATCATGAAATCCCCTATTTTTAAAAAAAAGTTTTTATATCAATATTTACAATGATGCTGAAAGCTTGATGAAAATGAATTTGAATGTCTTAAAAATATTATAGAAATTAAAAAAGCAAAATGTATAAAATTATGAATTATTGTAATGTTGCAGTGAGGACATTTAGTGATTAAAACCATAAAAAATAAACATGTTACAGATTAAAATCTGAACCACTAGATGTAATTCTGTGTTCCTGTTTATATGTATTACATACTCTGATGTTAAAATTAAAATTCATAGAGGTTGAGTCAAAAGTGACCGTAGTTGCAGAAACACCTGTATAAACGTTAGATGGTTTAATACTAAAACAACCTTGCATAGTTAATGTGTGCTCTACCCTTTTAACCCATGCTTACCCACCCAGGCCACGCCCCCTTACACCGGGTGTAATACACCTATTCATCACAGGTGTGAGGGGGCATCTGGCCTGGAGGACAAAGGAAAGACAGTCGAGAGGGAAGAAGACGTTCAGCTCTTTTTGTTGGTTTCATCGCTGTGAAGTGAAAATAAAATCAATAACGGAGGATCACAAACCAACTGAAGGCCCGATTACGATTCTACCTCTGGTGAGTTCCATTCTTTTGAGGCGGTTGCAATACATTGTGGTTCCTGATTTATATTTCTGCATTTTGAAGGGAGGACATAATATTCCATTTCCTTTTTTGGACATTTCGGTTGGACTATGCAGACTCTATGAGGTCGTCTTAATAAACGGTTTCTATCGGTTTCCATTTAGTACGTTCCTTTATTATCAGGAGGGATTTAAATCAGATCTTAATGAAAACATGACAGCAGCTCTCGAATGACTAGATATAAAACTTAAGCCGCTTGTTGTGATGTTTCAGATTAGCAACAACATTCTCACAGTAAAAGTCAGGTTTTACACTGAGCTCATGAAATGTGGCATCCAGGTGATTGAGATGAGCTAATTAGTGCAGTTACACACAATCAGGACACGTTTACAGGCTTTTCTCTACTTATACTGTCAGCGAAAAACTCCATTCAAACCTCAAAATGTTCCACATCTTTCATACATTATTGGTATTTTTAAAGCCAGCAATAATACTAAAAATCTTCAAATGATGCAGCTAGAATCTTAACTAACACTAGAATATTTGAGAGCATATAGGCTCATTTCACAGCAGCCATTTTGACATGTCATAGCAGGGTAAACACAGGTGTAATTAATAACATTAATTATGGTCTATTCAGTGAGGCAGCATGCTCAATACCAGCACACCTCAATGGATCAGGGCCATAATTAATAGGGCTGGGACGATTCACCCGATTCAATATGTATTGTGATTTTCAAGTATTGCGATTCGATATTCTGATTTTTGTTCAATTTTTTAACACTAGACCATGGGGAGAAAGTTGAATCATACACTTCTAGGGACTTTCACTTTGGAAAATCTCTAAATGAATCCAGTAAAAATGTTTGATTTTCAGCATGTATGTAGTCAGAGATGTCCTGAAGTCAAGTATATCAGTCATTGTCAGGATTTATTTATTATTCCAGCAACCCAAAAATCAAAGAATAAAGACATTTCCCTCACAAATTAGTGGTATTTTCTTTTTAATTTATAAGGGACATGTAAAGTTTTATACTTCTGGTGAATAAAATCCAATCAATCTTATTTCCATATATGTATTTTGTATATACAGTTCCCTTTGTTAACACCTTATTTTGAAAACCGGACGTAGTCACGCGTGTATACTTCCTCTAACTTCTCCAAGTCCGTCTCTAGCTCTCCCGTCAGCTCCGTTCTCTTTATACATCCATGGTCAGCTCCATCGGGGCCGTTTGAATGCATTTAACATAAATGTCAGTACATGGGTGCTCTACAGTTGTAGCGTCGGCCCATTTGACCACGGAGATGAGAGCGACGGACGACTCGACCGCACGTTACCGCGATACGATAATGTCTCCTGTCCGTGTCTGCTTTTCCTGACTGTGTGAAACCCAAAGTGTTTCCATACTTTACTGGATGTGTAGTGTTTACCACTTTTGATTTAACATGTTAGGGTGCAGCTCGTATCCACGTGGACCCTCCAACGTTTTATACTTTCTGGTTTCGGCTCGCTGCGGTTTGTTTTGGTTGACGGATACGGAACGGATATGACGTCACGTTACTCAGACTACAACAATAAAAGCGGTAACTTCCTTCTACCTCCACATAGACTCAAATGAAGCAAATATATTGAGTCTGGCATTAAAACATCTATTTCAAAATCATAAAAAAAAAAAACGGCGATATTTAGGTGAATTGATTTTTTTCCCACCCCTAGTACCCATCACTATTCACAGCTGAATGAGCAGCTTCAGTTGTTGCTGCTACTCTCACCGACACACTTGTGACTTTTGACCTGCGACTGCCACGTGAACCTTTTGTCACAAACGCTGCAGCTGAACTGTTTCTGTCCTGTGTGCACTGAGAAGTGGTACGTCAGATTTGCCTTTTGAGAAAAACTTTTATCACACACTGGGCAAGTATATGGTTTCTCTCCTGTGTGGACTGTCATGTGTTTTTTCAGACCCCCCTTTTGTGTGAAGCTTTTGTCACAATATAAGCAACTAAACGGTTTCTCCCCAGTGTGGATTCTCATGTGATTTACCAAAGCGCTCCGCACGGCGAAACTTGTGTCACAGAACGAGCAGCTGAAAGGTTTTTCTCCAGAGTGACACCTCATGTGACGAATTAAGTTTGGCCTCTGAGAAAATCGTTTACCGCAAACTGAGCAACTGTATGGTTTCTCTCCCGTGTGAAACCTCATGTGTCTCCGCAGACTGTCCTTACGACCAAATTTTCGACCACATTCACAGCAGATAAAAGACTTTTCGGCAGCATTACATTTGACGTAATTTACAGGGACTTCATCATTATTCAGATAGTTTAAACCTGACTGAGGTTCTCTGGTCTCCTGACAATCATCATCACTGACTTCAGTCTCGGGTTCAGAAGAGTCTCCAGTCTTGTCAACAGTATCTGGTTCTGTATGTCTATCTGGATCAGAGTTCCTGGCTGGTTCTGGTCCTCCACAGTCCTCTCCATCAGCTTCTGTTTCCATCTGTTCAGTTTGTCTTTGATGAAGCTGTGAGGACTGAGGTTTCTCTTCATCATCTTCACTCTTCACAGGGACAGGAGTGAATGGGAACTTGGTGATATCAGCCTCCTCCAGCCCTTGAAGCTGCTCTCCCTCCTGACTGGTCCAGAGTTCCTCCTGTTCCTCTTTAATGTGTGGGGGCTCTGGGTCCTCCTGGTCCAGACTGGAGCTCCACTCCTGCTGCTCAGGGGGAACCTCTTCTTTAAGCACCAACAGCTGCTGGACGTCTGCAGGACAGAATGTAAGTACAGAAACACACATTGAGGAAATGAGTGTATGTTAACCAAAGTTAGACACGGAAAATTAGTTGAGGCTAAAGCACTGTAAGAGCGCGGGGGGGAAACACGCCTTAATAAGCGGTGCGAACAGTGAGATAGGTGGTGCATCCCAGTTACTGTTGCATAATGGGAGGAGAGTGGATTCAGGTCAGGTAATGTGGAGGTTTTGATAATTGACATCTAGGAATGTGCATTAGGGATGTTAATAATTAACCATTAACCGTTTAACTGACATTAAAAATTTCAACCGGTTAATTTGTTAAAAGAAATATTAAAAAATAGCTCAAAACTCAGAGCAGCTTGTCACCTTAACAGCCCACCCTTAAGTGGGTCTGAGCCTGTTGGACACTTGCTATCGTTACGCCGGGCTGACACACAGCTGACAACTTCGCAGCTAAACGAAATGTTGCGGTGGAGATTTACTGGGACAATACACGCAGCATCGCTGCTGCTACAGTAACCCTCCCTGTCAGGTGAACTGGGGAGTTAGTTGTGTGTTGTGCTCATACACTTTAAGTACGTCTGTTCACACCTGACATTAGAATGCGTCTCCACATGCGTCTTGAGTGACCACTTGTGATCCGATTCTCACTTCCCCGCTCTATATGCAAATAAACATGTAGTAAACACATGGTTAATACAGCAGATGTTGTGACGTAATATTACAGGAATGTCAGTAGTAATATCCTACATATTCATGAATCTGGGTAAATTTTATTAACATCAAAATAAAAGGTTAATGTACCGGCGGACAATAACACACAGAAGAGCACAGAAGCCGTTTCCATGCTGCTAAGCAGACAAGCGCTCGCGTCTACCTTTTTTTCAGAAATGTTTTGGACATTTTTCGGATTTTATTTCAGACATTTTTCTAACTTTTTTTTCGGACACCTTTTCGACAATGTCGAACATTTTCCGGGCATATTTCTGGACAATTGTTGAACATTTGTCGTACATTTTTTCAGACAGTAGTTTTTGGAATTGTTCTGCCTTTTTTGGACATATTTTCACACATTTTTCAGCCTTTTTTCAGATTTTTTAAAAAGTATTTTTGGCCTTTATATCAGCCTTTCTTCGGACATTTTTACAGATATTTTTTGGACATTTTTCTTACATTTTTTATTTGACCCGATAGTCCCATACAGGTCAGCCCTTTTACTGGCGAGGTTAGCTCCAGGCTACGAGTGTAAACACAGTAGCGCCGAGCACACAGTCAACCAGACTGTTAAACTACTTCAGCTTATAAGTGAACGCACTCAAGACGCATTGAGATCGCTCAGACCACATTCAGAGGTGGTCCAAAAAAAGACCGAAAATGTTTGGAAAAAGACCGATAAATGTCCAAAAAAATGTAAAAAAAAAATGTAAAAAAATATCACAAAACAAGCTGAAAATATGTTCGAAAAATGTCTGAAAAATATCTGTAAAAATGTCCGAAGAAAGGCTGATTAAAAAGGCCAAAAATTAAAAAAAACAAAAACAATCTGGAAAAAAAGGCTGAAAAATGTGTGAAAATATGTCCAAAAAATGTCTAAAACAATGTACGGAAAATGCCCGAAAAATGTTCAAAAAATGTCCAAAAAATATGCCCGAAAAATGTCTGAAATCCTTAAAAAAATTAGAAAAATGTCCGAAGAAAGGCTGATAAGGCCAAAAATTCCCCAAAAATGTCTGAAAAAAGGCTGAAAATGTGTCAAAATATCTTTAAAAATGTCCGAAAAAAGGCTGATAAAAAGGCTTAGAATTAAAAAATATATATATATGAAAAAAAGGCTGAAATGTGTCAAAACATGTCAAAAAAAGCCGAAAAATACAAAAAAAAGTCTGAAAATGTCTTAAAAAATTTTACGAAAAATGCACGATTTTTTCCAAAACATGTCCAAAAATATGCCCGAAAAATGTCTGAATTGTCTGAAAAAAATCCGAAAGACGAAAGGCTGATAAAAAGGCCCAAAATTCCCCAAATTTTTCCAAGAAATGTCTGAAAAAAGGCTGAAAAATGTGTGAAAATATGTCCAAAATTTCCAAAAACTGTCTGAAAAAATGTCAAAAATTTTTTTCAAAATATGCCCGAAAAATGAAACATTTCCAAAAAATATATAGTATAGTAGGTCCCTATTGAACCACATCTATGGGTCTTATAGCGACTGATGACGCCTATTTAATAGCTTGACAACAGTCTAATCGGCTGCCTGTATATTCCCTATCTTTAAGGGGTCCCTGGCTGAAAACAGACTGAGGACTTCTGGTCCAGAGGGGGAGATGCCCAGGTGTTATACAGGTAGAATGACGTAGGATGACGTAGAATAACGTACCGTGGAACCAATCAGAGGGCCGGAATAAGCTGTGACGAGCTGTAAGTGAGTGTCCGAAAAATGTCTGAAATTGTCCGAAAAAAATCCTCAAAAAGAAAGTTAGAAAAATTGTCCGGAGAAAGGCTGATAAAAAGGCCACAAATTCCCCAAAAATGTCTGAAAAAATGTGTGAAATATGTCCAAAAACTCCAAAAACTGTCTGAAAAATATCCAAAAATGTCTGAAAAATATCTGTAAAAATGTCCGAAGAAAGGCTGATAAAAAAGCCAAAAATTCAAAAGAAAAAATCTGAAAAATGTGAAAATATGTCCAAAAATCCCCAAAACTGTTTGAAAAATGTAAAAAAAAGAATTCTAAAAATGTTCAAAAGTATGCCCGAAAATGTCTGAAATTGTCCGAAAAAATCCCTAAAAATTTTTTTTTTGAAAAATGACAGAAGAAAGGCTGATAAAAAGGTTAAAAATCCCCCAAAATGTCTGAAAAAAAGGCTGAAAATGTGTGAAATATGTCCAAAAATTCAAAACAAAATTCCA
>CAKAKR010057609.1:602-30306 GCA_916700685.1 Adelosebastes latens
ATATTCATATTTACCAATAATTCATTTGTATAGTAGATTGTGAGTAAGTAAAAAAGTAAGTGTATTTTGTAATAAAGTCAAGGATTTCCAAAACCATACACAGTCCATAACGTCCATTTAATTCATTGACGTCCAAAAAAACGTCTTGTACCAACACCGCTCACATCCTTAACGGCCTGACTGCTCTGACCACAGACATATACAGTATACATAGACGCCACATTGACTCTTGGATCGTACGTCAACGTGGGCGCCATATTGGACCTGGCAAGACTGGCCCGTAAATACATACAAGTGAACGGGGGAGCTGCTGTTTTTCTGGATAAAAAGCACTATAACGTCTACATTTCTCAACCGATTCCTAACTGAAAATAACATTCACATTATGACATATCATTTATCGAGGGTCTGAGGACAGAGGGGTCCTATGCTGTACAGATTGTAAAGCCCCTTGAGGCAAATTTGTAATTTGTGATGTTGGGTAAATAAACTAAATTGACTTGACTTGACTTTGAGATGTTGCATCATGTTCGTGATACAGAGTCCTGTCCTGAGGCTATACGGATAAATCAAACCTACTCCTTCGGGCCAAGGAAACAGAATGCACTGATGAGGGTCACACAGGTACACCGTCACGTTAAACCTGCAACACCCAGGCTCTCAAGTTGCAGGCATGTTAGGTGTAGGTTTCCTGCAGAAGCCTAACTAGGTGTAGGTTTAACCAAAGGTGGTCCTCAGAAGCCTACACCCAAGTGGTGTTACGGATATCTGGTGATCAGTCACCTCAGAAAAAAACGCAGAAGAAAACACTGCTGCCATGACCTCTCTCTCTCTGTTTAATGACAGCCTGGGCATGGGGTGTTTCACTTATTAAAGGTTTGCTGTTTTTACCTCTAGTAGTACTGTGGGGCTGGTTTTCTATGGGTGGGTGCACACGCACAAGGACGACACATGCACACGTGTGCATGCGGGTGGTGCGATATACATTCCTGCCAATGGAGTCACACTATTCCATTGATCTACAGGTGGAAGTAACACTCCAAGATATGCAGAAATGGACCAACAAAGGCAGCGAAGAGGAATATTGTTAGCTAGTAAACATGGATGTAAACAAAGTGGATTTAAAAATGTTCGGACAGGAAGAACCTGGTCATGCGACAGGACGGGAGTGAAGGAAGTGAAACAGTCACAGGTAAACACATGAACATTACAACCAACAAGAGGAGAAGGGGCTAGCTGCAGAGCTCCAGGCTCGGGCCCACCTCCTCCGTCGGACCCTTTCCCGTCGCGAGCTTGGAGAAGGAAGTGATGTCTGAAATTGTGTACGCCAGAGACGATCGTCGGGATACGATAGCATGCTTTCATTAGTTTGAATAAGCTACACGACCTCCACAAATAACACCAAGGTAAACAATAGGTTACACCCTAAATATTTATATATATATATATATATATATATATATATAATAAACCAATACATAGTGCAATATAATACAGTGGCATGTAAACGTCATTTGGAGGCGCAATAAACACATGATTTTCCACCTTAAGACACGTGATAACACACATGATTTTCCATCACGGGTCCTGGCAATGCAGATGGGTCCCAGCGTCGGAGGTGCCCGAGCCTGGAGCTCTACAACGGGATGCAGTTGAGCCACATCCATTATCTGTCCATCCATTAACAGGATATCTATAGGCATATAACTATAGACATGCAGTCAAACTGAAGATACACATTACAAACATTTTTACACTAGCCAATTGAAAGTCACTCATCATAGGACTTTGTCAGCTGATCTTTATTTATATATCATATAAAAGTTGTGTTTATAACATCTTAACTTAAGTGGTTCACTAAAGCTTTTCCATTTCAAGTTCAATTTGTTTTTTCATGACATACACACGTACTTGTTGATATTAAGGCAATACTACTGTATACTACAGTGCTAACAGTGCAAAAAAACAGCGAAAGTGCTGACAGAGATAACAGTGTTTACCTGAGGGGGAACCGGAGGATGGGTGCTACAGTACGCTACCGAGATGACGCAGACGGTCGGGACGACGTTATCAGCTGTAACCGCCGTTTGAGAGCAGTGCAGAGCAGCGGCCGTGAGCTAGCCAGTGGGGCACGAACATGCACTAAAAGCATGCGTGGCCGGCCCGGCTATGTCAACAAAGCAAGGAGAAGCTCAGATAACAACACACACACAGAGGGAGAGTGACTTCATTCTCTGCTCAGACATTACTCCTCTATATCTTGCTATATTAATGCTCTGGATATTGAATTTAGAACCTTTAAATAGTTACTAACAGGACTATGTAATTGTATGTGATATGTAAATGTAATTATTAATTAGTATACTTTCTATTAATTCCAATTACTCCAATTGTTTTTTTACCAAAATAACCATCCTTAAATCAGAGCACAACATGCAACAAAATGTAAAATCTGTCTCTCTATGTGGTGTAAATTACAGACAAGCAAATCTGTATTTAAATTAGAATGGGTTTAAATGGATCTCTGTCAGCTAAAGAGAAGACGTCTCACTCTGTTGCGAGTTGTTGGAGCTACAGAAGCACTCGGTCCTCTCTGATTGTCCAGTAGTGTTACAGAGTGGAGCTTCCTCCCTCACAAACCATCTCTGATCAGCACAAACTCACGTTTCTGCTTGTGGCCTTCAGGATGACCCTGACGAAGGCTACAAACAGAAACACGCTGTTCCAACAATGAAGTTGTTTTGTATACTACAAGTGTTGCTGGAGATTGACCTCTCCTGTTATCGAGTTATTATCAAGTATAAGATAAATAGTAAAACATCAGCTGATAATCTGAAAGCGGAAAAACGTTAAATGTATGATAATTACAGAACTAGCTCAATTAAGATGTGGCTTTGGATGTTTAGATGTACATACTATAGGTTGTATAGTCATATAACTGCATACATTACATGAGTGTGTCTGAGTGTATGCTGTGTGTTTTCACCTTGATGCGGCTGACGGCCTCCTGTGCCTGCATCATGCGGATGTTCTTGGACGGTGTCTTATCCGACAGCAGCTGGGTGGAGCCCAGGTAGTTGGCTGCGAAGATGATCCCATCGATCAGGTCCTCTGGGTCACATGGGCCTGGGACTGATGGAGGCAGGAAAGGGGTTCAGTCTCACTACATAACACAATGTTTCCCCTCCCACTTTGAGATTAACATAGTAAGAAGAAGAACTACAAGAAGAAACCAATGTTTACACTCTGTTGTTGGTATTCATTACACACACAGGACCTATAGACATGCATTAATGGAGAGATGTCAGAGTGAGGGGCCTGCCACAAGGGTTAGGATAAGTAAGCTGCACTAATCAATATTTTTATATTAACAATGGATTATAGTTAGGAGAATAAGCTGAATTTAAAGTTCCGCTTTTTAGACACATTTTAAAGTATGTAAAAAAAATACTCTGCTATGATTAACATTTTGTTACAACATGGTTTTACAACATAGTTTTCACACGTAAAAAGTAAAAAGAAACTCTACTCTTTCTCCCTCATTGAGAAATTCTGGATCTGGCCTCGCCCCGCCCACCACTGCTGCTGCTGCTGCTCATGCTAGGTTGACCGGTAGGAAGAGCAGTGTGCATCAAGATGGCGGCGTGGAGTGTTTCTAGAGCGTCAGGTGTTCTCATAATCAGAGCAGGACACAGTGAGAGTGTGTGTGTGTGTGTGTTTTGTGCACGTCTATGAGAGAAACCACTGATGTAATGTGACTGGTGAACTGGAATCTCTCCATCGTTCCCCATCCTCTCTCCCCTCCTCCGTCTCTATTGGCTACCGAAGGCCTTGACATTTAGGAGATGCTGACGCTGCATTTACAACAGGGCTTAGATCAGCAGTGCAGTTCAATAAGATGTGTGTTAGCAGGGAATCAGCTTCAACATACTAAACACTGACCGTATAGGCCAGGCAGAGGTTAAAAGGACAACACACCCATCCCCATCACCTCTTCATGATTTATTCCGTTTTCCAGCATGCCAATGTTGTTGTGCATGTGAGACCTAAAACCTCTGTGTGTCAAATCAGTGGGATAAACTACAATAACTAACTTCCCATTTTTCTCAGAATACCATCATGCACTCATCCGTATCACCTCATCAAGTAGCTCCCCTCGAAACTCTCCAACGCTTCCCAGTTTGAAAATCTCTGCACCAGAGGATGAAGCACTCACCTTCTACATATGTGGGGAATGACGCAAGGCTTCTCCTGGACTATTAATAAAAAAGAGAGGAGGAATGATTCTTTCAAACATTACTCATCAACTTGATGTGCAAAAGTGAAAATAGGACAATATCTAATGAATAAGTAACATGTTGAACACACCTCTTTACTGGAAGGAGAAGATTCAAAGCTGTCATCCTGCAGCAGATGACTGCTGCTGGATGACTCTGCTCCTGGAGGAGAGGGCGAGCCAGAACCAGGGGACTGCAGGGAGGAAATAAGGAGGGGAGACAAAAAGCAGAACAAGAGAAAGTTAAATGAAAAAAGGAGCTACGTGTCTCAAATTTAGGCCTCGCTGGGTAAAGCTGTGGGAGAAAGTGATCAGGTTTATAAACTGGTAGTCTAACACAGGCCTGCCGCGTGTCTTGCTCGTACCCCGGACAAGATGATCTCCAGGATTAGTTTATTGTGTATAACAAAACAATCTGAACAGGTAGAAGAAGTACGATGTAAGAGGAGCACAGGATGCTTTTCTCACTCTCTTGCTCCTTGCGTTTTAATGCACCTGATTTTTACTTTCTCTCAATTTTATCACCTAACTAGATTTAAAAAAAACACACAAACGGCAAACGGGAGAGGATCAAAACTAAAATATTGTAGTGACGGCCCACATTTCCCATCATGCCTAGTGCTAGACTGTGTAGTTTGTTAAGTTTGCTGTTTTTTGTTCTAAAGTGCAAATGTTACTTTTTGTAAGTGTTTGTAATGTGTCTGTTCCCAACAGGTGGTGGTTTGGTAGTTGTCACTTTTTTGCTGGTTTTATAGTGTTAACCATTAGTGAGGTGGCTGTTACATTTCATTTCATCACACCAGGTAACTCGTCGCTTTTGTTGCACTTGCGGCTGCTCCGCTTATGACTACGAGAGTTAAAACTTGCGCATAGCATGGCAACTATCAAGTTAATATCTTCATCTACTCTCATTTGCAATGTGGGCCTTTCTTTGACCCAGGGCTAGGGACAACTGACCTGGTGATTCCCTGCTGTCAGTGGCCCTGGTCTAACAGTTCATTTGCTTGGCATAAGTAAGTAAATGAAATCATTCAAAACAACAACGCATTTGGACGGATCACCCAAGACACATGTTAATGCCAGGTGTGAACAGGGCCTTTGAGTTCTATTCCAAGCCAAGAGAGGGAAGCAAGACCAGAACACTTCTATCATTGCAGATGCTTCACACAGCCAACATCAACAGCACTAGTTACACAAACCATCTCATCTCGTTGAGTCCGACTGTGTCAGACAGCAAAAACGCAAATGCACAGGCTGTGATGAGGTGAGCTGACGCCGACACATCGACCGAACAAATCGCAGCTTAGAGGCAAAACATCATAACATATCACCTCTGTGTGGGACAGAGGGCAGCACATTGTCATAACACAGAAACATAGACCAGACGGAAACATGTTGCAGGCTTCGGCTCGCATAAACTCCAGGTTGTATGTCTGTTATAGTTGGCAGGGACAGTACTTACATGTTCTCACTTCCCTCTAGTGGTCTCTATGCAAATAGCTCTGGTTTTATTGGTCCAGGTTTTGAGATAGCTCTCTGTTAGATTTCTGCCTCCACCCAAGTACAGCAAAGGTGGAAAGAATTTTATTTGTGGTGCTCACAACTCAGAAAAATAACATTTAAAAATTCAACCGTTGCATACATTACCAGAAACAATGTCGTCATGCAGTTTATATTTCCACACCTGGACACATAAAATGCTCAATAGGAAAGCTCTCTCTCTCTGAAATGACCTGTGATTGGCCAAAGTCTCTCGTCATGGGCTAGATTCTTTTGGTAACACTTCATTTTACAGGTCCGCAAATGTCATGGTAAATAGGTAATAATTAGCAAATAACCTATTTGAAATTTCATTGGAATTACTGCCAAATTACTCCAATATTGAGCTAAAAAATGTATCTAAAACTACTTTACTATAAACATTATTTAATAATTAAATTCCACTATTTCACAATAGCGGTTCATTTATTTAATACATTTCCAGGAAAAGAATACAAAGTTAATTGGTATGCTTTATTTCCATGTCTGCTGATAAATAGATGATAATAAATGTCTTAAAAAACTCCCTGAATCAGCTACCAGGTTACATTTGTGTAGACAATAAGTCACACAATGGTGAGATTTGTGCCTGATCAGTGTCTTCTATTAGTCTTCCACCTCCGATGAAGAGCAGCACACAGCCGCTTCTCAAGCCTCCTATTTTAGCATATAATTATTAAATCATGTTTATGATAAAGTCATTTTTGAGATAAATATTGGGATAATTTGGTAAATTTCAAATAGGTTACTTGCTATTACCATGAAATTTGCGGACCTGTAAAATGAAGTGTTACTGATTTTTTAAAGCCTGTAAACAGAGCCATGAAGACGTGTAGCAGTCTAGTTTTCTCTCAGAGCACTTGAATTACAATATGCTAAAAGGTTATATGGAATTTTTTCCCCAAATGATGCCAAACACGTTCTGCCTACTGCCACTTTAAGTGTTTGTGGTATATAGACCACAAGAGCAACACGTTTCACTCAGCACTTTATCATGCTCATGAAAATGTGCAGTGGGTCAAAGTCTAAATATACACACACAGTTTGCGTAGCGATTAGCCATGGCCATACAGTAGGTGTAGCTATATACTATGTTGAATTGTATATCTATCTATGGACACATTATCCATGTTGTTATGTTTGGTTGAACTGCGGTGCACTGACTAGGGGTGAGCTCCTCAAAATGTATTGAAAACAACTTAAACTAATTTAGGAGTATAAAGTATGCAGGTTGTTATGTACATAAGTTTAGTAACAAAAGTAAGTTAAAATAAGTCAACATCTCCTGGGTGAAAGTCTGTGTTTGTTTGACCCAATCATCAAACCCCGACCTCCGCCCTAAGTGGATTTTCTCGCTCTTCACACTACGTCAGTTGCTCTGACCGTCTAATACTGACACGGATGGGTTTACAGTGGGGTTAGTTGAAAGCTCGGTGCATCTCACACAGACGCTAAAGGGTGCATCGTTGCGTCGGTATCAGACGCCGAGGGCCACTGAGCAAGCGTCGGGTGAAAGTACGGTAAGCATAATATTACGGTCAGGATAATATTATGGTCATGATCTGTGAAAGAAAACATTACAACACCACCACTCTCAGCTTCTCTGTGAATCCACAAAAGGGCTTTGAAATGAGAAGCTTGGTCTTATGAACCAGAACCTGCCACGTAATCCCAACACTCATGAGACAAATTGATTCCATCACTTCTACAAAAATATAAACCATCGCTCCAACACGCCGATGGAAAAAATCATCATAAAGTTCAAACCTCATCTCCGTCATGTTGGTCAGTCTGCTGCTTCTGCTTGGCTTGTTCCTCCTCAAGCTTTTCTACTTGATATATCCAATAGTTTTCCATGGCTTTCAGTAAATGCGCAAACCCAGCTGAAGCTCAACAAGTGCCCCAGATGAAGTATAGCGTTGAGAGTGGCAGTGTGGGGTTAAAATGCAACACCAGTGTCTACAGACTGGGAGTCAGCTGCTCAGGTGACACTCAGGTATCAGGATTCATCATGGAATCGACAGTCTGGGTCTGTCTGCCTGCCTGTCGGCCTGGATTTGCTCTGTGGACAGTGGGACGTTGCGTCATCTCTATTCATCAAATTAATTTACATTGTATGTTGAGGACGCATTAATCTATAGATGAAGTTTAAAGCAGAAGTGTTAGGCTGCAGATATACGCTCTGATCACAGTGATGTGAACAGGAAAACAGCCCATGTCATTCTGTTATTGGATTCTCACTGAATTATTTAACTGGTCTTGCCCTTTACCTTTCTCTCTCTCACCCTTACTGAATAAATCATTTCTATTCAAGCCCGAGAACAATGTTCGGATGAATCACCATGACCGATAAGAAAGCCGAATAATGTGAGGGGTATAGCATACTATCCAAAGACGGGGCAATTCTCTGTAGTATGTCGAGGTTTCTGAGGGGAGCATCTCAATTCTGGAGTTCTCTTCACCACTCACTGCACTCAGTTACTGGAGACAGATATCCTAGCTCTCAAAGTTAAAGAATTACATACACCAACATCTCTAAAGCTCACTGACTAACATGTTGAATCGTGTTTGCTGATTCCGAACACAAAGAGAAATGTAAAAAACGAAAAGTTGTGGTTTTAGGAGAAGTTATGTTCTGCAACTATCTTACCCATAATTCCAGTTTGTATGCTAAGCTAGGCTAACCACGTCCACACACCAGTGTGTGTGTGTGTGTGTGTGTGTGTGTGTGTGTGCGCATGAGTGCTTTCTGTTGGAATGACTTCATTGGTTAATATTTTAAACAACCTCACACGAACCTTCTGTTCTTTCTCTGTGGGGTTTACATAAGGTGTGGGAGTAGGACACACACATTCATACATAATTAATTCAACTTCACAGCATTTTTTTAAAAAATTCTCCGCTTTGGAAAACACCAGATTTAAAGCTGCAGTGGGTAGAAATGGAGCAAATATGATTAAAAAAAAGTTATTTTTATAAAACGGTTGCTATATCCTGACAGTAGTGCATGAGACAGGTAACCTGAAAAAACATCATGTGCCTCTGGTTTCCTCCGGTGCTCCTAACGGCATCTGCAAGATTTCACAGACCGGAGGAAAACAAGCAGTCAGAGCTGATCTGAGCTGATCTGCCGTCCAGCTGCCGTCTCTGAGCAGCTGTCAATCACTCGCAAACTCCGATCAAACGGTCAAATTAGGCAGCGCTGATCAAATATGAATCAATATTCTGTTACTGTAATGCCTATTTCTCTCCTGAAATGTTTTCAGAAACATCTTGTAGTGTACTGTTTAGCTGTAAAATGAGAACGTTTGTGACCAAGTTGAGATCAGTTGAGGGAATACCAAGCACCGCCCACCAGCACAGCCAATAGGAACGCTCTCTCTCGCTCTGAAATGACCTTTGATTGGCAAAAGTCTCCCGTCACGGGCTACATTTTTTAAAGCCTGAAAACAGAGCCATGAGGAGGTGCAGAAGTCTAGTTATCTCTCAGAACACTTGAATTACAATATGCTGAAAGGTTATTATGGATTTTTTGCCCAATGATGCCAAAAGCTTTCTGCCTACTGAAGCTTTAAACTGTAGTGCGGATGTGTTGTTGATGAAATGTTTGTTGCACAAACTGACACGTACAACTCTCTCTGTTGTCACATATGGCACAGTCAGAGGTGATGTCGCAGGACTGTAATAAACCCGTCCAATCATTTAATTTGGGCCGAATGAAGTGATTGGACGGGCTACCTGCCTGTCTACCTACCTACCTGACAGCTGTGAGTACTATCAATAGCCATGTTCATTGTTTACATTCATAATGATAACTTTATGTGCGTAATGATAATGTGACTTTGGAGGGAGGCCTGAATGGACGGGCTGTCAGTTCTGACTTGGCGACTTTCTGGGTAGATTTGGGGACTTTTGAAGCTAGTGCTATTAGCTACTTATTAGAAAAGAGTTGGCTGGGTTTTTAGGTTGGATCATTTTTTTAAATCTAGCATACTGTTTTTTTTTTCCAATGTTACCTGTCTAAAGCCTTAATAGGCGGAGTTTATTCGAGCTGTAGCCTGCAACATGTTTCCTGTCTGGTCTATGTTTCTGTGTTATGACAATGTGCTGCCCTCTGTCCCACACAGAGGTGACGTGTTGTGATGTTTTGCCTCGAAGCTGCGATTTGTTCGGTCGATGTGTCGGCGTCAGCTCACCTCATCGCAGCTTGTGTGTTTGTGTTTTTGCTGTCTGATGCATTCAGACTCTGAGCAAGATGAGATGGATTGTGTAACTAGTGCTGTTGATGATAGTTGAGGAAGTGTTCTGGTCTTTAGTTCTGGTACATTGGTCTTTCTGCCCTCTTTTGGCTTTGAATAGCAAATAGGCTCTAAGGTGTCTTTCCACTGCGATGCCGCTAAAATGTGGATGACTTGACCCTTTAACAAAAGTGAAGTAAACCAACACATTCATATGCAAAACAACAGTTGACTAACCGAACAGACATGTTACCCGATACAACTTGATAATCAATAATAGCTAGAGCTGCTGTACTTACATCGCCCCCCAGTGATGGCTGCAGGTCACACTCGGCAGTGGGGCTCAGGTCCTGCCTCATTACCCAAATGGGTTCCTTGGGCTCATCAGGTGTGTATGGAGATCTGACCGTTCTGGTCTTCACCTCTTCTATGGCCTCCTTAATGTCCTTGATGGCCAGGGATATGGCGTCCCTCTTCTCCTGACTGTTCCTCACGGCTACAAGCTCCTCTGAAGGACTCCCCGCCTGTTTCCTGGCTGGCTTCCCTGGGTTGGCAACTTTGTGGTTTTTGTCAGAGTCGGTTTGGGACTCGGTTTCGGCTTTTTCTTCTCCCTGCTGTAGCTCGCTTTCTTCATCTATGGTGTCTTCCACGGCACGATGAAGACTCTGAGAGCTTAGGCTTTCTTTGACCTCCGCCACGATGCTGTCGATGTCCTCCTCCTGGTCGCAGCTGTCGGCGCGGGGGTACGGGGCAAACTCGGCCTCCTTCTCTGGGCTGTCTGACTCGCCGTCCGAGCGTTCATCGTAGTGGCGCAGACGGGAGCCCACCGCTTCCTGCTGATGGTAGTCTCCACCTCCCGCCGGGCCCTCCAACAGCTGAAAGCCGGCCCGCCTCTGTCTGAGTGACTCGGTGTCCTCGGTGTCCTCGGTTCCGTCGGCAGCAGATGAAACTGAAGCGGGAGCATCGCAGATTTCCTCGTAAACATGCTCAGAGAGTGAGTAAATGTCATATGGCTCAGAGTAGGCCTCGTCCGCAAGAACGCCGTCTAAACTCTCCAAGCTCTGACCGGCGGAGACGGCGGCCCCTCCTCCGGAGTGGTTGAGGGGCTCGGTGTAGACGTAGTTGGAGTAGCCGGCATTCAGCATCTCCTCTGCTTCGTCCTGTCTCTGGGTGTTTTGGATATCAGGCAGGGGTTCATGTGGCAGTGGCGGGGGCTGAGGAGGATAGTCAGGATGTGGATGGAGATGTTGCTGTTCGGCCTCGGCACTCTCAGTGTACCCCTCCGCCTCCGGGCGTAGCTGGACTCCGTAGTTCCCCGCCTCGTCCTCCGCCTCCGGCTGCCCCTCAGGCTCCAGAGACATCATCACCAGACCATCGTCCCCCTCGGCCCGGTCGGTATGGGTGTGGAAGCCGCTCTCGGTGCTCGCTGAGCGGGCGAGCACCGAATCGTCCCTCTCTCGTTCATCTTCCTGGGTCATCTCTGCGTGGTGCTGCTTTTCCTGTTGTTGTGCTAAGTGTTGGTCTCTCTCCGCCTCTCTCTGCTGCCTCTGTCTGTGCCTCTGCTGCTGGGCTCTGATCCGAGCCTCGCTGTCCCCCTGTCGGCGATAACGCGCCACAGCAGGTCGGGGAATGGGCTGGGACTGCTGGGGCTGCGGAGACTGAGCTCCGTGTTGCAGCTCCATGTCTTGCTCCTCCTGTGGCCTGCGCTGCTGCGGCACCCTCGCTCTGCTGCCAGCACTTCCTCCAGCACTTCCTCCAGCAGGGGCTTCAAAGCGTCTGTAGCGCTTTTCCTGGTTGCTGTGGTTACGGGACCGGCCGTTGTGGTTGTTGTGGCGATGGCGAGGAGGGGCATCGGTCTCCTCCATAACCTCCTGGCCGAGCTCCGTCTCCTGGGGGTTCATGGCTGTCTGGTTCTGGTTGGTTGAACTATGTCAGTGAGAAAAGTTTAAGGAGTCCGACATCAGCAGGCGCCTCTATGAGGTCAGGGCAAAGGCTGCTGGGAAGAGCCTGAAAGGGGTAGACAGAAATGGAGAAAATGTGAGTAAACAGAAAGGGACAAATATGAGTGAAATGTATTGTTAGGTTTCTGGTCACATCAGAATCTGACACAGAAATTGGTGCTTTCTTGCAAAATAGGTGGTGCTGGAAGTTTGGTGACATTGTGAATACGACAGGACTGATCGACAAAATATTAAAGCGGCATAGATTGTAAAATTCTCCTGGCCAATTAGTGTGAAACTCCACCAAAACATGATACTGTAGCTCTCATAAGAAACCAAAATGACTTGGAATGAGTGGAGTTAGAGGCAACAAAGTTTTAAGGAGAACTAAAAATCCTACAAGGAAAAGGAAAAGGCAGCAAAATGGCAACAAAACCAGCGTGGACGGGATGGAACCTGGTAGCAAAGAGGTGGACTTTACACCGCTAATTTCCAGAGATACGATATCAAAGACAAAATACTCAAAGCAGCCTGGGCAAAGAACATCCCTTGTGAGGGAAAAGTGGTCAGGTTTGCACACAACTTCCGTGCTGAAGAGGAAACCCAAGGACTACAAAGACATGAAGGAAATGATGAAGAAGAAACAGATTTGTTTCCAGACACCATATCCTGCCAAGATGAGGATTCACACATGACTGACACAAACTGGGAACAGAGAACCCAGGCACACAACGGAGAAAAACAGACGGGGATTACACCCAACAAGTCCGAGAGATTTCTACCGACAGCAAGTATAAATACTTTATTAGCAGAAATCACAAGATGTAAATTGATCTATATTCACGTATATTACCTATATTTGCGTTATTAAGAGTGCAAAATAAATCCCCTGCATAAAAAACACAAATAGAAATATCAACTGTTACTCGTGACCAAAGGGATCTTTTATCTACCTGTGTTTTGTATTTTGTCCATGTTTTAAATGTAAAAAGCAACATATGGAAAGTCTACAAAAACTAAAGATGTATACATCCTGGGGCAACAGAGAAGACAGAGAAAGTGAAAGACATTATTGTAGTCTGAGGTAGTGACTGACATTCTTTAATATTGTATTCAACTGTTCACCTCACAGGTGGTCAAGTTCCCATCCAGCACCACAAAGACCTGCTCAGAGTCCTGGTATAGTGGTACCTTTGGCTTCACTAATGCAATTGCCTCTGTAGGGCAGAGTCACTTCAAACTGGATGAAAATGGGGGTAATAAAGTGGTGCAGGGATGACGGATTTTAGCATCGCCCTGGTTCCCCTCGACTAAAAGCCAATGGGATTTTTCCACTGGGTTTTGGGGTTATTCCAGAAAATCAGCTCTGTGGCAAACAAACGATTATGATACTAACACATTTTGTTCAGCAAGATAATCTCCACAAATGAACACCACTTTTATGATGTTTGAAGCGTAAATGCAATCGCCGGAAGTAAAAAGATAACGTTACGTTCAACGAACCACGGTCACATGACTTCAAGTCACCATCACTTAGCTAAAGGTGGACTAGTGTTAGGCGCGATGACGTTTAGTAGTCTCATTTGGCCACCTGTAACAGTACCAACCGCCTTTTTTTAAAACGCATAAAAGCTTCAAAATTCACGAGTGGGATATTTACTGACATATTTTACATTGTAGAAAAAAACCCAACTTAAAATCTCTTCAGCTTGTGTTAACCACAGACCTTATTTCAGGCATTTAACCGAAAACCCATTCAAAAAAACGATTAACTCCGAGACGAGGGAACAGGAAGTGCTAAAATGCAAACTCATTTCCAGATTTTAGGATTCCTGCAGGACACTATTATCTGCATAAACAAACCAAAATGTAGCACACTGCAACACATCTGATTTCATCATGTCATTACAGTCAACTCTGTCAAAACACAAGATCTGCCTCCCTTCCTATCAGTCTACTGACTGCTCATCACCCAACAACGCAGAGTTAACTGCAGGCTCAGTCATTGCTGTCAGAGGCAGCGTCAACACATCTACTGTATAGCACAATGTCCCTTCAGCCGCGGCTCATTAAACTGCTCATCATTTAAAAAGACAACAGAATTGTTTGAGTTCTCAGTACAATAATCACCTCAAACAAAGGATCGTCTTTGCTTCCTCCCATTGCTATCTAACAACAAAGTCTGCTCAATTTGACCCACTGAATTACTTCATTTATTATTCTCCCCAGAGACGGAGCAGCATGAAAAACCAAAGAGGCAGAACACTTAAGATGTTAAGTGGAAGAAGGCAAAATTTTCACAGATTGTGCTCACAGAAGAGGAGCGGTGGTAACATAGAGGAGGACATGCTCATGCAGAACCATTATAAAGAGAGCACGCCTGTTGGTGCTGTGGCTGGGTAAACCATCACAGCACTCAGTCAGCCTGCTGCCGTCTCATTAAAATGGGGGGGAAGGCAGGACACTACTTCTCATGCTTTGGCTAGAATACATAAGCAGACAGAGACAGTGGTAAATTGAACTAACAGTCTAAAGCCCCAGCAGTGGCCCCTAGAGGCTGCAATGTTCATTACACTTAAACAAATGTATGTGCTGAATGGAATGAACCAGTGTTTGTGTTCACAAGTCACATTACGATGACAATGACATGATCATTAAACAATTAAAAGGACCAATACAATAATATGACAAAATCTATTATTAAATCTATCAATGTAATAAAGTGAAAAAAAAACTATTTCCTGTTAATGTTAATTTAGACTAAATACAAAGTGACAGGATCGCTGGGAACACACGTGGTAGTTTGAATGTAATATAATTATAAATCATGGCTGGGAAAAATCAAAGGTTTATGTCTTTATGTGTCTACTTGTAAAACCAACAACAATGTATTTTGTAACATCTTAATATGCTTATTCCATTGAATAAAATGCTAAAAACACAGCTCTGTTGTTTTGGTAGAGTGAAAACAATGCAGGCTGAACAATTAGCTTTTCTGTTTTATTATTCTTTTTTTATCTTACACCATGGGTAATAAGCTAAGAGCGCTCAGCGCTGCATATCACTCAGATTCATTTTCTTTTAAGGTCACTGGGAAAACACTATTCACACTCAGAACCCGGTGCTCAGTGCTGAGAGAACTAGGTCATTTAGGAGAGGAACCAAGGACACACAGAGACAGTGGGTTATACAAAAACTACCATCTGTTTTTCTAATTAATGACTTTGGTCATCAGTGCTTAGTTTAATGTAATATTTATGTGCAGTAAAAACTGCATTCAGTGATTTTTTTTGGGTGCAGTGGAATAAGCTGTAAATGTAACACCAATATTCCAAGTCCAATATTGACTGTTTTGGTCTCTTTAGCTGCTAAATGCTCCACTATGTTCACCAACTAGTCTCTAACCGTGTCTTTCTGCTGTTTGCTGCTGAGCAGGCAGAGTACAGCGGGTCTGTTGGAACATGTGTGACACATATTTTATACCATTTACCCTCTGATTGTAATATTTAGCTCTTTTTTTCCCATTTGTGTTTTAGGTCTATAGCATTGAGCTTCCTCTGGTTTTCCTCGGGTTTGATAGAGTTCAACCCTGCTTTTAACACTAAACACTAAAAGCACACGCGACCGGCCCAACTATGTCAATGAAGCGAGGAGAAGCTTGAATTATAACACACACAGAGGGAGATTGACTTCATTCTCTGCTCAGGTAGACATTACTCCTTTATATCTTTACATAGCTAATAACTGTTAGCTTTTCCGGCACAACTACACCTACCTCCAAGATGCATGGAGAAGGGAAAAAGTCTAAAGAGGTAAAAACCCAGCAACACGTGTAGCACCTCAGTCGCAAGCAAAAAATGTTGGCATTGTACGTTTCTGCAAACCACAGATAGGTTGAATGTGGACGCTTTTGCATTCCATCAGAGCAAGTGACGTAGTACATTGAGCAACCGTTATTGAAAGTTGGTACGTGGTATAATGACGAGTATAACAACAAGCCAGAAAGTCTACTAAGGACGGGTGGGAGGAGAGACCGCTGTTTGTGTCCCGTGTGAAACCAAAAGTGAACGTTGACTTTCCGCAGCGTTACGTAAGAAAGTCCACTAAAGGTGGTTGTTATTCATTACAGTAGTTACATTGTTATGGTTATGTTACGTTTTACGTTGTAATTTAAACACAATCCATGATCTTTTTTCTAACCTTAAACAAGTAGTTTTGTTGCCTAAACCTAACCAATCATTTCACGTTAACCATGTGGTATTTCTGCAAGCGTGATACGAGGCTGAAACGTATTTATAAACATATTTTTGGTTCAGAAACGTCGACATTCAACGTATCCGTGGTTCGCAAAAACGTAAAATGACAGCATTTTTCTGGGAACTGGGTTGCTTGTAGTATGCAGAACAACTTTAATGTTAGACCAACGCATTTCGGCATGTGGCCTCCATCAGGGTCATCGTAAAACACAGGAAAACTCCACGGGATACTTCTAATGGAACTAAAGAAATGTTGGTTTTAGAGATCATACTCCACCCTTACGCCCCCAAAGCTAATACATGAACCAATCTGTAACGTAAAACACTACCTAATTTTATGTTAAATTATCATAAAATGTTAAATTTGTCGGGCACTCACTCACTCGCCTTATGTTGTCATGTGTACGCTGACTGCAGTAGTTTTAGATTCTGCGATGTTTTCTTTTCTCAAATCCACCCTCGAACAGAGAGAGGAAGTCGAATTACCTCGGTGCAGTTAAGACAATAATCTATTAAACATTTCGGTCCTTATAAATCCCCGCCGGAGACCCTCACTAACTAATCCGAGCTCAACATTAAATTGATGGAGCTAAGAATAGAGACTTATAAAGAGGATGTAGATCTTGTTTGTCACTCCTTAGTCTTTTCTCCAGTGATGCATAATAATAACAAGGCAGGAAGATGTGTCTCTTCTGTCCTTGTTAAATGTGAATATTAACTGTGAGGAGGTTCCACACAAACACACACATACATACACACCATAGCACTAACTCACAGTGCATACACTCGCACATACAGTACAACTCAAACTGTCAAAGGGATGTTGACTCAACTGAGAGCTGTAACCCAGATTTTCCTCTGCATGGAGACGATAAGAAACAAAATTGGCTTCTGAATCAAGAGTCTTCTCTGTTTTCCTTCAATACGTCTGTGTTACAGAAATGAACAACATGCCCAGTGTTTTTTGATGGAAATCATGGTCAATACACTCTTACATGGTAAATTAGCAATGTTAATACCAGATTTAAAAGCATATGCACCCTTTTGCCTTTGAATAATCAAAGAATACTACTGTCAAGAATTAATATTGTGCTCAGTCAAAATTTCCCACTTATGACTGTTTGTTTCTTTAAAAAACTGTTGCAAATTAGTTGAATATCCATGTAAGTTTTTGGAGACGGAGTTGATGTAGGATGTCTTACACTGTGTGACTGGTGGACTACTTCAGTGGGTTTATATGATCCCAATGTGACCAACATATAAGTCAATTCAATGCAGCTCTACTTACTTATGTTTAGGCGTGCCAGTGTAACAAGTAACAGCAATTTTCAGTAAAGTCAGTTAACACTAGGGCTGCACAATTAATCGAATATTAATCGCAATCACAATTTTGGCTTCCCACAATTAAATGATCATGATCGCCTGCGATATTGACGTTTAAAATGCGTGTTCTGCTCATAGAAAACACTGCAGCATATCAAATCAAGCGCTTCCTAAACTAACAGCCAGCCACCAGCCGGTGATCCAGATGTTTTGGCTTCACTGTTGGGGATAGATATTATCTATACAACCGATGTGTTTATGATTAAATTAAGAGCATAAAATTGTTTATCTAGCTCTTATTGTTGCTAATTTTGCTCTTGAAGTGCACCAAATTGAAGCATTTAACTTTAAACAGTAGCTAACAAAAGGGTAGGGTGAACATTCCTGTATTTTTTCACATTGCTATATACTGTATATTGCAATATATGTAGCAGAAAGCACATCATTTTGAAGTGAAAACAGTGCTCTGTTTATTTTAATGTGAAAGTGCAATAAAAATATGTTGTCGCTAAAATCAGTGAATAATCATGATAAATAATCGTGATATCAATATTGATCAACACAATCTTGATTAGCATTTTGGCCATTATTGTACACCACTGTATGTGTTGAGTGATGTTTCTTCAGGTTTGTGATTTGCAGTGTTGTGTCTTTAACAACAGAGCACCATCATGTGGCGACGTGTATTTAAGGTCATGCTACTGTGTTCCAGACAGTGGTGATGTTTAGCAGAGAGAGGATGCATTATTTGCTGCGCTTCCTCTCTCCCCTCCCTCTCACTGTCGGGAGCACAGGCAGGCAGCGGGCAGGACTGCTGGTCGTCATGGAAACCGCCGGGTAATTGCTCTCTGTGGGAGGGCAGATGAAGAGGTGACCTCTCCAGGGGGCAGCAGTGTTCTCCCACCTCCACCACCTCGGCTGTCGCTCCCTGCCCTTTACCTACCGCTATAAAAATTGTTGATGGGAGAGTAAAGGTGAAAGCCAGTGCCAGTTCATTTTCTGAATTCCATCATAATGAAACCTCACAATCATGATGTAAAATAAACAGCAAAACAAGACTGTTAGCTGTGTCCCTGAAGCACAAATCATTCGAATAAATGAGGAGAATGCTATTACTTTTGTTGCTTCCACACAGCCAGCTCTGTTTATGAGACAACAGCCTTCTGAGAACTTAATGCTCATCACTGGATCTTCATTAGTTACAGCAGTTTACACTGTGAATGAAGGTCTTAAAGGGGTGGCCGGTGCCACCCCTACAATCTGATTGGCCACCCCAAAATTTCTGCCACATCATTGGCTTTCACCTCGCTATGGGGCTGGTGCTTGGCCAGCAAGTTTGGTTGTGCCTGTGTGTAGAGCTGCAACGAGCTGCAACGATTAACCGATTAGCTGTCAACTATTAAATTAATCGCCAACTGTTTCGATAATCGATTAATCGGTTTGAGCAATATTTTTTTGAAGGAATAAAAGTTAAAATTCTTTCTTAAATGTGAATATTTTCTGGATCTTTACTCCTCTATGACAGTAAACTGAATATCTTTGAGTTGTGGACTAAGCGAGACATTTGAGGACGTCATCTTGGGCTTTGGGAAACACTGATCAACATTTCTCACCATTTTGAAGAATTACAGTTGATGAAGGATTTGATGCTGTATGTTTTATCCGTACAGGGGTGAGAAGAATATTTAGTGTCACTTGAATTAGAGCAGTGAACATAATTCCTGCACCTATAAAACCCTAGAGGTGGGTTTGGTAACCAAGTGGTAAAGTCAGAAAATTTATATTTATGCATTTATTTGTTACATTTTGTTTTACAAAGTTAGGAAAGCAATCATAAGTCCTGATGTTGCCTTACACATAAAAGAATGATCGGTACTCAGCATCGGCCGATATTCAAAGCCCAGGGATCGTATCAGGATGGAAACAGTCGTATCGGTGCATCCCTATGTTTAACAACTGCAGCGACATGTGCTTCATTCATCATATACACTTTTCAATATTCTTATATTAACAATTGATCAAATGACTGTTGGTGCTGCTCATAGTGACCAAGTGGAAACCTCCGGGGCTGAAGATAAAGCCAATGCGGAGGTGCCAAAAACTAGCAGTTCCTCAAATGCCAACTTGAGGCTGGCTCCAAAAGCGAGTCAATTGTCTGGTATTATAATGCACAACTTTGCAGCAGAAATAAACATGTTTACAGCCTGATACAAAAAACGGTTTTGGTCTCTATAGCTAATATCCCCATTCATGAGAACTGTACAGGCGGTGAACTTTTATACAACTCCCCTGTTTAAATTATATTAAGGCTTAAAGTTATGCATAATTAAGGGCTTGGCCACTTTGAGTGACAGGTCGCTACCGCTGCGTTGTTCAGCGTTCGGTTGTATTAAAAGACATTCTAAGGAGTCGGCTGTCCATTTTTTTTTCCAGTTGACACATTTTTGTTTTAACCCTGTTTTTCAGTAGCCAGAATTTGCATCCCAATTAATATCACAGTTCACATCATCCGGCAGTCTTTTGCTGTTCATCTGCAAGTACTGCTGCGCTACAGTGACACACAGAGAGCCGGTTGAAAATCAGCAAGACGGAAATCTATTTAGTAAACCAGCTTAACTTGGTTGACGGCTTCATTTCCACTTTAATACTATCTGACATTATTTAACTCCTTTTAAAGTGGCGTGGGGGGGTAAAGAAGGGGTCTATTATTAGGTTCTGAATTGAGAAACTAATTAGGAGGAAACGCAAACACAGCAGCCAAGAATAGGCCAGAGGAGCCATGTGGACCCTTATTTTATCTGGATCATTTTCATTTCATATGCTGCTGCTGTGTCTCCTCCATGTACACCTCCTCTCCTGATGAAATAGCAGCAGGGCTGTAGCAGGCTGTTGGGGTGCTGAGGAAAAAAAAACAGACTGACAAGGGCTTTACAGGAAATACTGTAGATGATAAGGAGGATATTGGAGCGGAAACAACCCTGTGATGTTTGTGCTGATTGTCATGAAATTGGAGAAAATGTAATTAGTGAAAAGCTGCCACACTGCAGAGTAGAGAAGATGCTCCGAGAAAGGTCGCTGATTGAAATGTTTGCACTCCTGTAAATAAATGATGGGAATGGGGAGTGGCACTGGAGTGCAGGAGCCTTTTTATATATACGATGGACACCAGAATGTTTTTGTCCAGCGGAATTCCTGCGTCTATTTAAGACTAAAGAATGATATACTGCACTACTGTCAAAAGCCTACATCAGGGACCAATCACGTCTTTGTCCTGCTAATGAATTGACACACAATCTACGAGATGCAACAGGATTTAAGCCATGAAGGAAGAAAAACTGCACCCCCGCATCCCCGTCTCAAAGCTCTCTGTGTAGGAGCCCTAAACAATCAATAGGAGTCACTAGTGCAAAAAAAGGACCGGAGCCCTCAATGGCTTCCCACCCGCAAACAAAACCAATTGTGTTCCTTAGAACGTACAATCAAGCCAGAGGTAAAACCTGCAGAAAGATAAGACCATGTTTGAAAATCACTGTTTTCACTTCAGACCCAGCACAGGTTCCACTACATTATACTTTTCTGCATTATCCAGCAGCTCATCTTTACCTCATTCCATCAGTGACCCGGGTAGAAGCACTGGAAGAGGCCACCAGAGTGATGAGGTATTGACACAAATATAAAAAACTAGAATTAAAGCCTAGTGGTTGTATGCCTCCGCCAGCCAGTCAAGTCACAGTTTACATCCATGTCTGTCTAAAATGTCATCACTTCATCATTTCATCCTTTAAGACATTTTTGTAAAACTGCCATAGTTATCATAGGAATTCTTGAGTTACGGTGTTTTGTGAGGTCACAGTGACCTTGACCTTTGACCACCACCATCTAATCAGTTCATCCTCGAGTCCAAATGGACGTTTGTGCCAAATTTGCTAACCTTTTAAGTAATTTATAGAACCAAAATACCAAACATTTGGTTTGTCTACAGCTTCACAAATGTGATGATTTGCTTGTCTGTAGCCGTTTCAAACTGTAAATTAAGTAGCTTTAGATTTCTGACTGTTGGTCATGATGCAATTTTAAAGGGATAGTTCAGGTGTTTTGAAGTGGGGTTGTATGAGGTACTTATCCATAGCCAGCAGGGGTGGGGAAAAAATCGATTCACCTGTGTATCGCGATTTTTTTTTTTTTTTAAGATTGATTGGATCAATCAATCAATTGGATTATATTCACAAGAAGTATAAAACATCACATGTCCCTTATAAATTAACAAGAAAATACCACTAATTTGTGAGAGAAAATTTATTCTTTGATTTTGGGGTTGTTGTAAAATATGATAAATAATCCCTGACAATGACTGATATATTTGACTTCAGGACATCTCTGACTACATACATGCTGAAAATCGAACATTTTTACTGAATTAATTTAGATATTTTTCAAATTAAAAGTCCCTAAAAGTGTAAGATTCAACTAACGATACTTGGGTGCAGATTCCATATGTATTGCGATTTTTAAGTATTGCGATTCTACAAGTATTGCGATTCGATAGTATCAAATCGGGAGATAGTGAGGGAGATAGCCCTAGCCCCTCAGTGTGCTGACTCTGCTTTCAACAGACTTTATTAATATTGTCCACCTGACAAACAGCTCATTATTTCTCAACAGCAGAGTCTCCAACTACTGTGCCAGTTTGTGTTTTTTTACGATTATTCTCAACACACATATATTAATTTATCAAAAGACATTGTAGATAACCAGCTTTGTATCACGCTGAATGAACCTATCACACTGTGTAAAGTTGCAGTATGCCCTGATATTACCAATGGCTGCATTTCTCTGAGTTAATAAAACATGATGCCATAAAACATTCAAAATGCAAAATAGGGGTGATGCGTCTGATTCTCCCCACAGCATTCTTCAAGTCTCCCCTCCGTTCTTCAAATCAAGTGAGTTTAGAACGGTGTAATTTACACACTTACTGCAGTGAAGAGCTGTGGGTGGCTGAACAGTGAATTTAAAAAACAATCATCACACAATGCAGCAGACAGGCTGACGGAAATGCAATAGGCTGAATGGAGACCTGAGTTCCTGCTCCAATTCCAGTTTATAGCCTCTGTTCCACTATTATTTAGTCTTCAATATATTTTGGAACAACTGGATGGTTGCTGGACAATGGACAGCATTGTTTTTTTTATACTTTAGTCAGCATAAAAACAATGCTGACTAAAGTAGAGGCACATTCTAGCATCCATTCAAACCTAAGTCTGTTTCACTGATCTGTGATAACAGCGATGAACAGCTCGTCTAATCAGGCTGCATCTTCTTGAATCCATCGAAACACCTTTGACCACCACAACAAAAAATGTCCTTTCAGTGTGTTTCAGCCTCTATACGCTACTTCACAGCGGACAATGACTGTGCTTTTAGAGGCAAACTAGTCGCCTCAGGCTGCCTTTTAATGCTCAAGGAGGCAGAAATTTACATCATCAAATGGATTCAGCCTGTTACAATTTCCTGTATTTACCTAACCTGAGTGTATTCCCACTGAGGCCGGAGGACTGGATGGCCTCTCTCAGGAGAAATCCCGTCTCTGCTCACACTGATACACACACCAGCAGGAACAAATAGAGATGCTATTTGCCGGTGGCAAAAGGGCTCCTTTACCATGTCTTGCCAAGAGATGTCCACTTATTTCATCCTCCTTTTGTCTAAGCAGGCGGCTGACTGCAGGCTGCCACAGCCTCTGTCCACTGACACAGACACAAAGGGCCAGAGACAAACAGGCTGAAAATAAAAGCTAGTGGGCAGTAGTGGAGCTGTCTGCTTGTTGCTGACCACTGAATGGACATCCGACAAAACAGCAAACTGCAACACTGAGGATCTCGGAAGAACATTATGGAAGAATTCAACAGTTAAAGGAACATTTTACTGTGAAAATTTAGTGTAAAAATACACAATACTTCGCAGTTCATGTGGCAGAGCTCAGTTCTTCTGCTAAGTTACTATGTACACAAATATACAATTAATAGATTTTGAGATTTGTGGGCTCAACTGTTTGGTTAGTCAACACCTTGCCATTAAATGCTTATCTGTGTGGTTACCTGCTTAGCATATTTAATTAGAAGCAGATAACTGTTCACCACACAGCAAACACCAGACTCAAAAGACTCATAAGACTAACAGTAACCTGCCTTCATTGTGAGACGCTGTGTGAGGTAGACTGTGTGATATGACAGGGGGGGGGGGAGCAGCTCCTGGAGCCCTGGGCATTTCTGGATCCACCGCTCTTCATCCATCCATCACCTCACATTTGTCAGGAGCAGCGGGCTGAGGTTGTGTCACCATTTTTATCACCTAAAGAAAAGTGCCTCCCTGATGGCGTGTTCTCACGTGCCAAAAAAAAAGTCAACCTCCCGGTCTGAAGAGTGAAGCCGGTGTGGAAGTGCCTTAAACTTTCATTCTCTCTAACAGCCAGCAGGGGGAGACTCCTCTGGTTGCATAAAGAAGTCTGATTGTATAGAAAGAAGTCAGTGAGAAAATGAGCCTATACTTCTCACTTGATTTATTACCTCAGTAAACATTGAAAACATGTGTTTATGGTCTCAATCACTAGTTTCAAGTCTTTTTTAATACAGCATGATGCTCATTTAGTAAATTATGGTCCCATTTAGAGTCAAATAGACCATAAAGCAGGGGATGCTTTAGGGCTGGGTTACCTTGTGATTGACAGGTCGCTACCACGGCGTCTGGGAGTTGTCCGTGTTGTCATCTTAGAACTTTAACCCTTTCACACTGTGTTTTCAGTTCATGAATGTTAATTGTAACATTTCGGTCACTTAAAAATGTCTTATTCAATCAGTGTTGAATTGTACTTAGCTCCACCCGCTCGTGTCACTTCTGATTGCAAAAAAGCAAGATGGCAACGGCCAAAAACCAACTCGATGCTACAAAACCGTAGTCCACAAGCCAATGGGTGACGCCACATTGACTACGTCCACTTCGTATATATACAGTCTATGGTTCAATCTTGTGCAAGTGCTTGTTTCAGTTCAGGTTTTGGATCACACTGATGCACAGTGTGAACAGTACGAGCTTCAAAACAACTGTTGTCCCTCAAATCAGCAGATACAGTGACAAACTCAAGTATATGCAAACATGAGAAAACTGTAACTAGAAGATAAAGACTAAGAGAAATCCATGGTCAATGATGACAGATGATGTTGGGAGGGGGGTGGGGGTCGTAACTGCCAACAATCTCAGGAGGTAGTGAACTGCCTCAGTGCCTCAGTGAGCCAGCCAGAGTGTCTGACTGGCCAAAAATCATTCCAGCGCACTGGATGTTTATGTTGAGTTAATGTTGCATTCACATCATGTGGGATGGAAGGGAGCCATAGAAAAGGTTCCCATAGGGCTCATTATCATTGCACAACTGAAAATAGTATGATGGCGTAGGCAGAGACTGTCATGAGGAGGTAAAGTATAGTGTATAGCATTAAATTAGAGTTTAGTTACTTTGACTTTGCTGTGAGGCAGAATTGATTCAGTCTTTCAGATTCGTATTTACTGCCATAATTACCTCTAGTATGTTGATGAACAAGTTTGTAGAACCAAACCAGGAAATAAGTTAACCTCCATGTGACATATATGTGCTCACTGACTACACTTCCAAGTGACACTGTCCACAGAGGCTGCACACCAGCAGGTGTGTAGAACTCACACCAGGGACCAGATGTTTAAACAATGTGAATGCACAAAAACCATGCATACCTACACACAGGTTTCAAGAGAACGCTGTGGGTGATATGATAAGGTGGACATGAAACATAAGGTGAAAGACGTAACCTTATAATAAAGGGCACATTTATAAACTTAATTTTTAAATGATCTATGAGTGATTCATTTAATCATTCCTTTTATTTAACATATTTACATTGGAGCCATTATTTCTCTGTCAATAATCGTGAAGCACTTTGTAAAGTCTGTTTCAATATGAGCTTTAAAAAGATTATCATTGATCATCCTCCTGACGTTCATGATTGCGATAACGCGATGATGGTTTACAGGTACATGTGATTAATTAGTGGTTTCGGTGCTATAAATAGCCACAGCCCTGCGTAATGACAGCTGCTCTGGTGGTGTTGGAGAACCTCGCCGATGCAACACAATCTGAATTTGCACCTCTTCTTTGCCGTTCTGTCTCACTGACAGGTCTAATGGGTGGTGGCGGTGGAGCGGGTGCAAGAATCAATATGCAATGTTATTTAAGGGCGTTTCTACAGTGCTACCTGTGGGAGTGGAGATGAGGCTTGTGCGCCCAGCTCCACAATGACCGAGACTTATGAAACAGAATCAGGCCTACGTGCAGCTTTATAAATCTGACGAAAAGAATGCGTGACGCATGTGAGTTTTTATGCGTCTGGCTCCGAGTCTCAACTCTGGTAGAGACTGGTAAACACATACAATATTGATTCTGTCATAAGGCTCAGAATGAATCCAAAGACAGTCTTTGTCAACACTTGGGAGGTGTTGGTATTAATTGATACTGTAAATGCCATGCCTTCCACGCATTAACAAAAGAAGCTTTTTTTCTATTAATATCAAAGGAGGCTAAATTGTGGACTCGATGTCAAGGGTCTCCGTTTTTTTCCCCCACACAAGTGACACAAAACAATGAAATCCTGTTGAGACACACTTGATGAAACTGCATATTTAGCCTCCATATTCAGTTTGGTTCCCGGGTACTGATTGATTTAGCTTCCCCGTCTGATCACCAGTAATGGAAATCGAGAGCGACTAGCCTACAACTCATCTTCCACATTACCAGCGTCTGGCTTTCAAGTTAATTTGTAGATCATCATCATTACATCATTTATTATCCGATTTTACTTTATCTTTTACTTACTTACTATGTCACAGTTGTATATGAACAGTGTGTAGTTAATGTGTAGTGTATAAGCTGGTATGACAGGTCACAGGCTGTTTGGCGTCCAGTGTTCACTGAATAATCCTTTTTCACAGCAGTTTCACTTGTCAACATAGGAAAAGCACAGATGTTAACTAATGACGTTAACGATGGCTCAGTATGCACAATACCAGGCAGGACCCCAAACTGACGCAGCCATCCTTCATTTTTATTATTTATACTTTTCCTGTTATGACATGTCAAAATGTTATCAGCGCTAAGCTGTAGCAAACAATCTGAAACACATCCTTACTGTCATCTGACATCTAAATGCAATTAACAAGCTGATAGAAGGTACAGCTAGGCAGGCTCCATAGGTCCTGTTCCAGGACCAGAACTGAGAGTCCCTAACCTCCAGGACCAGGACTGAGAGTCCCTAACCTCCAGGACCAGGACTGAGAACCAAAATTGAAACTGGAAAGTGCCTTTAATAGCCAAACAGCAACCTGCTACACAACACAAGAGCCACAGACTATTCATATCTAACTTACGAACAGGAACACACGTCTTGTCCTGCACCATAACTTGTTGAACCAGGGACTAAATAAACATTCACCAGGGAAAAGTGCTCTGATAACATCAGTTTGCAGGCTAAATAGCCCAGCAGCATGTCTGCAAATATCACTCTGTCTATTCAAATGGCGGTGAGATCCTTAGGATCCATGCAAATGCCGCGTTTTTTGCACCTTCAAATCCAATGTCAATGTAGTCAATCGTCAATGTAGATGCACGGCAGGAACGCTCAAACGCCAGAGCGACGCCACGCCAGAGCAACGTCAGAGCAGCATGCAAGCGTTCCCAACGGTAGATAAATAGCCTATATGGAGGAGAAGTTAATCACTTTAGTGCAGGGCTACCCAGAGCTTTACCATCTATCCCACAGACTTTACTTTCTTCACCCTTTCCGTCCGACGACGTCGCAACATCCAGTTGGAAGGTCAGCCAAACTGACACAGAGAAATCCAGCAGTAAAACTACTGTGAGGGATTTATGTGCTGGAAATGCATTTATCTTTGTTTTGACTTTGTTTAGTATAGTCAGTGAGGCTTTTACTGATAAATTACCACAACTTCATCATCATCATCATCATCGCAGCGCGCAGGTTTTGGTTGCTTAGTAACGGCAGGCGCGACAGGAGCACAACCTCCCAAACACTTTGGATAAAAGGATGAAAGCGGCACGGCTGGCGTTTTCCGCCAGTTTTTAGTCCGGCATGTGAACGGCCCCTTATTCTACAACACTACTGCTAACAGCACACTGTCAACCTGTCCACTGGCTTAAAAGGACCAGTGTGTAACAATTAGGGGGATCTATTGGCAGAAATGGATTATAATATTAATAAGTATGTTTTCTTTAGTGTATAATCACCTGAAAATAAGGATCATTGTGTTTTCGGCAATTTCGGCGAGTGCAGACCAGATTTTACTGCGCATGTGTTGTACCCCCGAAGATATGACGCCTGACCCAGCCTCCTTTCCATAGGCCTTGGGAGTGAGGCGGAGGGACCGCGCATGTTTGCTGTGGAGTGCGCTATAGCTAGCTAATTACTGTGGTCTGATAAACAGTAAATTCATCAAATTCAGTGGTAGAAAACGCACAAATAGGCTACTAGTTCACCAGTCACCAAAACAAGGAAAAGCAAACGTTTTTTAACCAATGAAATGACACATGAATGGTACGCTTCCTGTGTTTGGTTCGAATGGTGTTCACACCAGAAATGAACCGGCTCCAGAGTTCACTTGACAGCTGTCCGAGACCACCCCTTCGAGGTGGACCAGAGAGCACTTTGTTTGGTCCGTACCACTACCACAATTCAAGTCCGGCGTTCACACCAACCCAAACGAACCGTGGGTAAACGCTGCAGGGTTTCAGATTAAGCCGGGTTAAACAAGGCTGGTGCGAACGGCAGAATGTGGACTTTTTCCAGTATATGGTTTGAGGACATGGTAAAAACCTGCTTCTCCCTGTTGCATGAGGTCATGCAGCCCAGCAGACTGGACTGCACAACCAGCAACCTGCAGCATCTCTGTCAACAACAACAGAGGCAGGCTGTCTCTCTGCAGAATAACACTGTGTGTGATTCTGGCTTCTGCATCATCACATGAGGTGATGATGGAGGCCCAAGCTGGAAGTCCTCCTGGTTTGACAGAAACATAACCCAGGAAGCATGAAGAAGAACAGACTGAACCAGGCCAGATTGTTTGACTGGGTTGTGGTGGTTAGCCCTGCTGGGACTCTGCTGCACCTGCCAACAACAGGGCCTCTATGGGGCCGTTTCACTCAGTCAACCCGGTGACTGGTCCCAGCCTCAGCACCGGCACTATTAAGCCTCTCTATACAACCAGTAGTGCTGCTTTTCCTTCCGTCTGAATCCCGGTATGGCGTTTTCCTCTGAAACGTGCCGTTATCTTTTCCTGTAAGCCACTCCTCAAAACAGTCAACAAACCGAGCAGCGACCGTAACACCGACACCGACCAGCCTCCGACACCACCACACAGCCGCTACACCGAGCTGTTTGCTGCTCTGGTATCACCGTGTCGTGTTGGAGGTGTCGGCTGTAACTGTGAGTCGTATCTGAGCCGAGGAGAGAGAAGAACTCACCTGCTTTCAGCTTTCAGCAGCGACGTTGCTGCAGGCTGGAGGTCCGCTCCGCCGCAGACACACCATCCTCCATCTTCCCTGTAGCGGCTGCTGTCTGCCCGTCCGTCTGTCTGTGTGTCTCTGTGTGTGTGTGTGTGTGTGTGCCAGCCTCCCAGCCCCTCCTTCCTTCCTCTCCACCGTCACATCATCAGAGGACCAATACTGGCCACTTTTCAGGGTTGAGAAAGGTTCTGAAATATGGAAATCCAAGTGATTTAAAAAATACATAAATCAGACTATTAAATAATCATGTAAAAACCAGAGAAAAAAGAGGAGAAAAAAAAAAACTTAAAACATTTTTTGTTAAAGCTGCAGTAAGGCAGTATATTTTTTGGCAACATTATAGGCAAAAAATTCCATAATAGCCTTTCAGCATATTGTAATTCAAGTGTTCTGAGAGAAAACTAGACCTGGCTCTGTTTCAGGCTTTAAAAAAAATCTATCGGGAGACTTTGACCAATCACTGTGATTGGTCAAAGTCTCCCGATAGATCACTCTCTCTGAAATGACCTAGGTAATTTCAGAGAGAGTGA